>BSBK01003473.1:2045000-2285000 GCA_027943335.1 Chamaecyparis obtusa | reverse complement strand
GTTTGACTAAGTGAAAAATTAAATATGATGTTTTTGTCTTCCTATTTAATTCCAAAAATTATCAAAACTGGAATGAGACAAAGCAAACATCAAGGAATAGAAATGACATCTTCACATTTCTCAACATTTCATGTCTCCAAACCAGGAAAAAAATTACCGCCTTTTCTTAAGATTAATCAAATATTTCTAATCATTGCACTTCCCCACAAGATTTAGAATCCTTCAAAGAAATTGTCAATGAATTTTAGCTTATGAAACTATTGCAAATAGAATTCTCTCTAGACTTACAAGAAACATATTGACTAACAATAATCCCATTTTCAAGCGAATTAATAATAAATATAGATATAGTAAATATTGTATATTCTTGATTCTCTACTTCAAAATATATCATTAATGTAGACAATACAAGCAATTTTTATTCAAGAAAACTTGACTCTAGGAGTTTATATATCCAACAATTTCATGTTCAAACCAATGGAATGCTTAGGATTTAAACCTAGGACTTACCACTCTCAAAATAGACTACATAACATTCTACATATCATCTCATTCACATGCAAACATCATTAGTTTATAACTAAATTATCAAGGTCTTCAAAAAATAAATCTTATTAAAAAGAGATTCTTTGCATTTTTCTTGTTAGGTTGCTTGTTTTCATGATTTTATAATTTTATATTCCCGATCCATATTATTCACATAACCTACAAAACCTTGAACTTCTTTTCTCATTACAATCATAGTACGATTATCTTCAATGAGTTTTCTAAAAAATCCTTTATAATCTAAATTTAAGGTTTGAACGTGTAGGCTACGACCATTAGATTTAAAAGCTAATAATTTTAAAAATAAATATATATTATATTATCTTAAGAAAAAGATAATATTTTATCAATTTAAAAAAGTGAGAAGAATCCAATAGCATTCATAATAAATAACTTAAATTCTAACAATTTTTGTACATCATTTTCATTTTATATATTTATATTATTTTATATAAAAATAAAGATGCTATATTTAATTTAATTATTTCTATTTAAAAACTATAAAATTCATGTTACCTTTATAAAGGATGAGATAGAATTAAACATCTTATACCTTTAGTAAGATTACCTTCAACGAGTTTTTAAAAAAAATCTATAGTTCTTGAAGGTACAACTAAGATTGATGGTTATAAGATCATATTTGTCTATCTTGACATAAATTATAATCCAAATTTAAGATTTTGAATGTGTAGGCTATGACCATTAGATTCAAAAGCTATAATTTTTTAAATAAATATATATTATATTATCATATCAAAAAGATAATATTTAATCAATTTAAAAAAGTGAGAAGAATCCAATAACATTCATAATAAATAACGAAATTCTAACAATCTTTTGTACAATCATTTTCATTTTATATAAAAACAAAGATACTATAGTTAATTTGATTTAATTATTTCTATTTTAAAACTATAAAATTCATGTGACCTTTATAAAGGATGAGATGGAATTAAACATCTTATACCCTATGGGGATAAGGTAATTAATGAAAAAGAGAATAATGCTTTAAGAAGTTGAATCATTTTCAACTAACTATTATGCTTATTGCTAATTATTAGCTATAAATTCTTTATACGAAAGCAACTGTACCAAGATATTTTAATTTTGTAAACTTCAGATTCTCTATAGCTTATTATTATTTTTAACAACTTTAGAATTAATTCTATCTCATGTTACATGTGTGTTTTGCTTTTCCTAAATAACGTTTTATTATATTATTTTTTAATGAACGGTACAATCTATAGTATATTTTTTAAAAAGTGAATAGAATATTTTAAAGTGAGGTTAAGGTATTTAATGATTTTATTATAAGATAGAAGTTAAATAATTGTAGTATATAAAAGATTTTTTTATGGGAATAAATTATGAAAAATGTATAATATTAGAGTAGTTTCTTTTTTAAATTTATGTACATTGCACTTTGATATTAATAAATATTAACTTCTTTTAGCTTGGAATATTATCTATTTATATTCATCCTTATTACTAATCTTTTAAAAAAAATATTAATAAAATTTTAAATGTAAATAAATAATTTTAATAATTATAGTTTCTTTTTTTTATGAATAGGTTCTTGCATTAATATTTAATTAAGTAAAATTATAATATTCTAATATTCATAAAAATATAGGAGAATATGAAATCAATCTACAGATGTTACATGAGAAGAGCCCATAAAGCCAGCTAAAAATAGAAACATAGGCACGACCTAGAAGAAGAAACACGTAAACAAGCCACTAAGCAGGTAAAGTAGTGCCCACTGAGGTGGAGAGTCATGATCATCCTTCTTTCCCCATACATTAGTGGGGCCAGGATTAGGGTCCGGAAGAGACCAACCTTCTTCTGGATTATCTTCATCTTCATTCTTTTTTTTGGTAGGAGAGATAGCCAAAGAAAGACGGGGGAACCACTTGTAAGAATTAGGGCAACCAAAACTGCCAAGAGTGGAGGGGACAACACCATAGTAGGCCTCAGGGTGGCAACTAGGCTAAGCAAAAATACTGAAAATCTCTTCCCCACCATACTAGATTAGCCCAGGGCCTGGGAACAAGGCGTATGAGAGTGGCAGGTAGAGGAACTATGGCCATAGGGTGGAGATTGCTTGCTGGAAGAAAAAATATCTAGTGGAACTCTAGCAACCATACACGAAGCATTGCCCCAATGATGAAGTACTTCTTGCAAGTGGGCCATCTCAAGGGTCACCTTGTTTGCTTGTACTTATTTGCAACATGACATTATTACATATACATTCTTTAGCATATAAATAAACATTAATAACAAGAAAGTTGTGAGTAAATAGCACTACATTTCTATCTTTCCATAAATTGAAGAGAAATTTCATCTTGAAAGCATGTCATATCTACGTGATTTTGTAGAGAAGTTTGGGCGAATCTCCCAACAAGATCATATGCTAGGAGAAGACTTTAGGATTGAAAGGCCGAAAGAAGTCACGAATCCAAACCCACAATTGTTGGGCTCTCTTACGATACTAGAAGAGGTGTATCAATGTCTCTAGTTGTCCATAGAAGGGACAACATGGGTCTAGCACACCAAGATGCCAAAGGTGAGAGCCCATCGGCAAGCCCTAGAAAATAATACACCAAGAAAAGTGAGTAACTTTAGGCTCAATAATGGAAGACCAAACAATGAGAAATCTGCATCACCAGGTGAACTGGGAAAAATGCAAGTGCCAATGGTGGCAAAGTGGGAACCATAGGTAGGTAAGGAACCAACCAATGGTATCCCATCTTGGGCTTGTACATGTAAAATGTAGGTCAGCCTTTCTACCACGACTTAACAAAATGAATGCAAACTTGTGAAGCATATTCAAAGGTAGTACTAAGACAACTAGGTCAAAAGCTTATCGATCTAGGTTGGTTAGGCGGAATTGGTCCTGCAAACCTTCCCAAGTGCGAAGACTCATAGTAGCATGAGAAAAAAGATCGTAAGGAGTTTAGATATTGCATTTTTGAAAACACAGAGCATGAATTTTAGGAACCCAAGCTAAAGGAAGTCTATGCGCCTAGATGAGTGGAGACCACCAAATATTGTGTTGGTTGAAAGACAAACCATCATGAAAACTACCCCGACCCTTGTGGAGCTAAGGATTCAAAACTTGCTAGGCAATCCAAATTCTCTTGGAAACAAAAGTTCCTTGAATCTAGACTACATATGTCATAATGAGAAGGGTTTGAAATCTAATCCCCCTTTAGGCCAATCTATGAACTAGGTAGCCTAAAGAATACAATGCTCGAGAAGAAATTTTAAGGCTTTGTTGCTAGAAATGGCATGAATAACCCATTTGCTACACAAGGCCAAACCTTTTTTTGGGGTTGACAAAAGGCCAAGGCCTCTAGATTCCTTAGGGAGACAACAAAACTCCTAGGAAACTCTGTGAAATCTATGATGTTCTTCTTTGGAAGATCATAAGAAATCTTGCAAAAGATTTTCTAAATTGTTGTAAGAAGATTTTGGTAGAGCCCAACACAAAGGATAATACACATGGGTAGCAACCAACACTTTCAAGTAGATCTAGAATATACCAACCAAAGAGAGGGGTTTGCTAATCCAATAGGCCAATTTTTTCTCTATCCGAGCAAGCACCACATTCTAGAGGTCAACAACATATCCCTTGAAAGAAAAAAGAATTCCAAAAATTGAAAGATCTCACCATGTTGGATCCACTTCCACCCATATTGGAAACTCCTAGAAGGGGCAAGAAGGGAGAATCATTTGTAACAATGGGTTTTGTGCCATTGACTCACCAATCCAAAATCTTGACAAAAAGTGTCAAGGAACTAGAGAGATGCCTAAACATTAGCTCCATCCTCAATCAAAGTGAGGAAATACTCATAAAAAAAGTGGCAATTGACAAGTTGAGAAGGTGACTTAGATAGGAAAATTATCCTAATATGACTTTCTAAAATTTGAAAGGCTAGAAGATAGCCAAAGCCTTAAAAAAGAACATAAAGAGAGGGGGGGAAAGAGAAACCCCGATGAATAGATATGAAAAGGCCAAAGACATTAGATTTATGGTTATTGATGGTGATACAAGCTAAGGCATCTCCAAAAAGAATTTTCATAGACTAAATGAAATGAGGAACAACGTCTAAGACATTGAGCATCACCAAAATAAAGGGCTATTTAATGCAATCACATGTCTTAGCAAAATCAATTTTGACAAAAAATACATTATGCTTAGAGTGACAAGCTCATTCCATTCCTTCCTAGAAAATAATTAGGTTGTTGACAATGAAATTCAATTTGATAAAACCAATCTATTCACAATGCATAATTTGTAGGAGAAGATGGAAAATCTTAAGCACAAGGACTTTGAAAATGATATTGTAAGAAACATTGGGCAAGGTGATAGGTCACCAGTTGTAGATATCCTCCAAATCCCTAGTGTTAAGTATGAATTTAATGTTACCTTTATTGATTAGCTGACCCAAAGATTAAGAATGAAAGGCTTCCAAGTAGACCTTATAAAGGTCAAAGCCAACATAGGGCCATAGGGATTTATAGAATTCATAAGGAAAAATATCACAACCAAGTTATTTGTCATCTTCCATGGAGGAAAAAACTTCATTGAGATCCTTAAGGGTTAACATTTGATTGCAAAAACCCTTATAAGAATTAAAAAATAGAGAAGGGATGACTGCAAGGAAATCCCTCAGGGCTTGTTCTCTAGCAGGATAATTTTCCTACGTAATGACCACCTTCTCATAATGTATAATAAAATCTTGAAGAATGTTTGCTATCTTAGAGAGCACCAAGTGATCTTATTTGATTTTCTTGATTCTAGGAGAGGAATGAAAATATCTAAGAGCTAGGAAAAAACCTTTTGAGGCCCGATGACCCACCTTGAGCCAATGAAATACGGCCTTAATCTGAGCTCCTCTAGCAACATGATAGTTAACAATCTTCTTTTGATGACAGAGCTGAGCAAATCAGAGTTGCAAGTTAGGGAAAAAAGGTTTTGCATCCAAAGCTTTAGAGGTAGCATGTATATCATTGGTACTCATACCATAGGACCACTAGTAGTACATAACTAGTTGCCTACCATAATTGTAGAGAAACCACACAATGTAAAGAATGATATCATTCCAACACGTAATCTAGCTAGTTAGATGAGTGGGTTTGGGCTCAAGATTCCAAACCTGTTGAATGTGGGCCATCATGAGTTGATGGTTCAACAATGAAATATTTAAAATTACTTGCATTTTGGAGGGACACATATGAGTTTTATGTCATTCAATGTTGAACTTGATGGGATAGTGGTCTAAAAAATTGACCTCAAAAAGAGGTAGAACTAGAAGCTCTTGATAATCTCCAAAAGAGAAAAATGATTGAGCCAAGATCATGGAAATATAAAGCCTCTTAAAGATTTTGTCAATACCAGCTCTAAAATTACATCAGATGTGCTAGACATAATGAGAATAACAACAATTGGTATTGGGATTTAAAAAGGCCTATTTTATTGCACATCTAAAATCAAGCCTCGCATTCTCAAACTATCCATCAAATAGGTAGAATACTTTCCTTTTCAAAAGATACCTTAACCATATTGAAATCCCCACACATAACCCAAGTTTCAAGTAGAAATGAATCAACTATCCATCACCACAACTAAGATCTTTCAATAGCATCATTGGGAGCATAAACATTGATTATCCCAAAATAATGATTACTGACTAACATGAGTGAGTACCTAGACTACTCTCTGCATGGGATCTAACCCATGATCAATAATAAAAGAATGTCATCAAGGAGAATGAGAGTAACAACTCCCCCTCGACCAACTTTGTACTTAGAAGAAAAAACTAGGCTATCTAGCCAAATAACATGGCAAGTAGTAGTTAACATGAAAGTTACAATTTATCTTCTTGAAGACAAAAATCACCAATACTATGATATCTTTAGCAAGTATCCCTTATGAAATGCTTCTTGGTGAGGTTAATTAGACCTTGTAGAGTTCATGAGATATAATTCATGATTCAAAATCTTGTATGCCATCCTCGTCCCCAAGAGAGGAGAAGTTATTCTACAAGAATGTTGAAGCTGGTCAAAATATAGGGTATGATTCCATTGGAAATACCTAACATTTGTTTGAGCCTCCATCACCAAATTCCTCCCACCCACAAGGATTGTGAGAGAACCAAAAAGAAGAGGGTTGAGTAGAAACCACCAAATCGGATTGAGGAGTGTGAACCCATAGAAAATGGACTCCCAATTAAAATTTTCTCCTAAGCCTCAAGGTTAGACCATAGAAATAGAGGGTTATGTCTTTGTCTACAACTTAGGCTGGACTAGTTATTATACTTGTGGCTATGATGCAGTTGCATTATACTACTTTGGGGAAAAATCTAGGATGTTCTTTTCCTTTTCAAACCATTTTAGTCCATTCTTCATCTATTTTAGCACCCTTGGAAGATCAAGGAGGGGTTGTCTCCTTTTGTGGAGACTTTTTTCTAGGAGCAGCAAGAGGGAAATCCCTAATCTTGTGCTTAAAGGATTGACATTAATAGAAGGTTTTGGGAAAATTCAAATAAAAAACTCACTAAGAGAAACATTGACAACCAACCTGAATATCAATAGTCTCTTTGAACTTGCAAGATAGATCAACTTCAACACACACCCTTTTTAGGAGATGAACATCAAAAAAATGGCCACGTTCCATACAAACCACCCTGCCAAGGGTTTGGGTAATAGTTTGCAAGAACGACCAACATCACAAAGGAAGAATAAAAAAATCAATCCAAATAGGGATTTTAATATTTTTCTTGTCGAAGACTAAAAAATTCTCATGACCATAGTTGGAAAACTAGCAAGGAGGACTAAATAAACTAGGGCCCATTTTTAACGATACCTTCAACATGAGAGGGGTTGGAAAAGTGAAACAAAAAGAAACCCTCGGTGAGATTCTAGATACCATCAAGCTAGACCCCATGAGGGGCCTAGGCTTTGGAAACCCAATCACGCAGCATGATTTCAAGTGGAAACCCCCCCCCCCCCCCAAAAAAAAAAAAAAGGAAGTAAAAATAAAATAAAAAAAATCCTATCAAAGTATACTATTCCAAAAACTCACATGCACTCTCAAAATATTGCAAAGGAAAAATAAAATCAAGAGTACTAGAGGTCATACCTCGTGAAACACCTTTGAAATGAATTTGTGAGGTCATTTTTTTGGAGGTTCCATGATCACCCATTTCTAAAACTCCAATGCCAACATCAACTATTGGGCTAAAGTTGGTTAGAGGTATTATAAAAAACCTAAAATCCACAGTAAATGTGGTATGAAAGAGCAAGATGCAAGATTCAAATAGACAATACAGCAACCAAAACCCTAGTAGAGCTCATCTTTGCTTCTTTTAGTTTTCAATAATTTTTAGACTTTTTAAATGTATAATTTTTTTACATATTTCATTAAGAATGGAGAACCACAGATTCTAGAGGGGCGTGATCAATTCCATTGGATATTTTTTGGGGAACAAATATTTCTTCCATGGTTAAAGATCAGAAGGAAAATACCTTTTGAAGGACACTAGGAAAGCTTTGTTATAGTCGGACTAGAAGGAAGTAGAGTACAAAAATATAGGTCATTCTTTGGTGGTAAATATCCTTCCTCTTTTATAAATAATATTACCATCTTTCCTACCATGCCCTCTATGATTCCAATGAAACCCATGCTTCTTAAAAAAGGCTTGGTCTAACAAGTTTTAGAGCATTAATGAGGAAAAAAATGAGATCATCAAGCTTTGGGATGGTAGGCCAAAGATTGGATTTCAAGAAATAGATAAAATATTCCATGAGAGGAAGGGTTTTTAATTCTAGAATAAAAATTTATCCAAGGTAAGGAACATTCCTTATATCTCACATTCTAGGATCATTGCTTTGCAAAGTATGTATTAAAAAAACAAAGGAAAGTTATCCTCTACCCAAAAAATGGCTTGATTGGGAGAAAAGGGATTTGTGTAAAAATGAAATTCAAGATCCTTCAAATAGACTGATGGATTAGGAAGGGCCAGAGCTAATCTTCATGGGAAGGACTAGTAGGGTAGGGGGAAAATGAAAAGAGGAAACGAAAAATCTCTAAAAAATGATGAATAGGAAGCTAAACACTTTTGAGAGGGAAAAATTACTAGACAAAGACAAGTATACTACTCTTTCAAGTGTAGGAAATCCTTTAGGAAATTTTTAGAGCAAGTTGATGATCACTTTTTCAAAAGAAGAACTTTAGCCACAATCTCTATATCTCTGATAGTGAATGTTGATTTGTAAGTTTTGGAATATTTTTATTGAGAAAAAAGACTTATTCAAATGGGTAAATGAGAACTAGAGTGAGGTGTTTATATTTTTCATTGATCTCATTGTTCAGTCTAATATTCTTATCTCCGTGATGTAGGAGCATCTCGGGTCCTTGGAAATCCTGTGTCACCAAAAACACATTTGAATTTTGTCTGTGTTGCTCAGTCCTTCTTTGACTGAGTTGGTTCGGTGTTGCTTGATTTCCTTTGTTCACCGGTGTTGGTTGGTTATCTCTTTAGCTCTTGGTGAATTTCCCTAGTGCTCAGTGATGCTTGTCTGGTGCTCAGTTTTCGTGCTTATCGATTTGTTTATTTTGGATTTCTTTTGAGGCTAACTTGTGCATTTAATTTGGGTCATGAATTTATTGTTGATATCCATCATTGGAAAGCATGTGGACCTAGATCTGGTCATTCCTTCCATTTATTGTGGATCTAAAGGTTGACTTGGCTCGATAGCCTCTTGTATAAATATAGTTGTTTGGTTAGAGTTTAGGGGAAGTTTTGATAGAAGATAGAAGATAATAAATTAGAGTTTTTTGGCAGATCCTCACATGTTGGAGGACTTCTGTACTTGATTGTAATATCTAGCCTAAACCAAGAAGGCCTTACAGCCTGGCATGTATGAATCAAATTGAAGATAATATATGAAAGTTTCTACATTCTCTCTCTCATTGTTGTGTGTTGCTTCTGCATGTTGTTATGCAAGGTGGATCTGGCTAGGGTGTGCCTTTGGCCCCTCTCCTCGTCCCTCCTTGCGTCAGTTGGTATCAGAGCGAGGTGAGATCTGGATCTAGGTTTGAAGGTTCCTTCTTGTGAAGCCCTAGTTGATTTATTGACACAAGGTAGGGAGCAAGAGGGGCCAAAGGATGGTGCACCCTAATGATCCAAGCCTACAACATTCATGTGAAAGCAACAAACAACAAGAGTGTGAGAGAGAATGCCAGATCCTTTCAATTATTATCATCAAATAGAACCATACGTGTTGGGCTATAAGGCCTTCCTAGTTAGGGCCTGATATTACAATGAATTATAGAAGTCCTCAAACATGTGAGGATCTCTCAGAAATCTGCAATCTAATGTCTACCATCTTCTAACAAAACTGACTCCTAAACTACAACCAAACATCTACATTTATACAAGAAGCTACCGAGCTGAGTTGGCCTTCAGATCCATAATAAATAGAAGTAATGGTCAAATCTAGGACCACACACTTCCCAATGATGGATTCTAGCATTAATTTTGTGATCCAATATAAATGCACAAGTCGGCCACAACAGGAAACAAAACTAGACCCGTCGGTAAGCAAGATAACTGAGTAGTAGGCAGACAATGTCGAGTGCCAATGAAATAACCAACCACCCAGGAGAGAACCGACCACACTCAGTAACCAAAGGAAACTAACTAACTACCGACCAACTCGGTCAAAGAAGAAACCAAGCAACACAGACAAAAATCCAAATTCTTTTTGGTGACACAAGATTGCCAAGGACCCGAGATGCTCCTGCATTAGACACCTGGGGTTATTTTGAAATGATTCTCCGAATGATTTGGTAGGTCTAGTTCGAGTTGCATCCAACTCAGATTGTGAAATTTATGAATTGTCTTCCATCGGTCTATTCTTCCACTTAACTAGATATTCCATATACTATTTTCCTCTTGTACTTTTGCAACCTCTTTCCTTCAAAATCTATTCAACTTCATCATTCTGCTTCTTAGGATATTCTGTCGGTACTGTAACTTCTTCATCAAGTTCATGATACTCATACAAATCAGCAATATTGAAAATTGGTGATATGTCCATGTCATCAGGTAACTCAATTTCATATGCATTTCCACTATTAAATTTCTTCAAAATCTTGCAAGGTCCAAACTTCTTCATCTTCAGCTTTCCATATGTTCCAACAAGAAATTGGCCTTTCTTCAAATGAACCATCACTTCATCACCAACATCAAAAGTTTTATGTCTTCTTGATCTATCAGCTTTGTCTTTGTATTTTTTATTACTATTTTCTAGCTTCAGCTTCACATCTTCATGCAATGTCTTCATGTACTCAGCAAACTTTACTCCTTCAGCAGTTTTCTTATTCTCATCAACAATGTCTCTCAAATCAAATATTCCTCTCGGTTGTGTGTCATTCACAATCTCAAATGGTGTCTTTCCAGTACTCTTGTTCATTGAATTATTATATGAAAACTCTGCTTGTGCTAACACAGAATCCCAATTACTTGGTGTGTCTCCAACTAAACATCTCAAAAGGTTTCTCAAACTTATGTTCACAACTTCAGTCTATCCATCGATTTGTGGGTGAAATGTAGAACTATATTTCAACTCAGTGCCAAATTTCTTCCAAAGTGTTTTCCAAAAATATCCAACAAATTTACTGTCTTGGTCAGAGATAATACTCCTTGATAATCCATGCAATCTGACAATTTCTTAAAGAAAAGATCTGCTACATGTACTACATCTGATGTCTTTCTACAAGGTATAAAATGTGCCATTTTAGAAAATCTATCCACAACAACAAATATTGAATCATTACCTCTTACTGTCTTCCGTAAGCCAAGAACAAAGTCCATACTAATGTCAATCCAAGGTTTCTCAGGAACAACAATTGGTGTATACAATCCAATATTTTGACTTAATCCTTTTGCAACTTGACAAATACCAAAACTTTTCACAAATTTCTAAACATCTCTATACAACTGCGGCCAATAGTACTTCTCTTTAAGAAAATTCCATGTTTTATCAATACCAAAATGTCCAGCCAAACCACTACTATGTTTCTCCTTTATCAAATTAGATCCCATTACTCCTCTTGGTATACACAACTAAATACCTTTAAACAACATACCTTCCTGAATAAAATATTCATCCCATTTGGTGTCTTGTTGATCTTGAATAGGTGCTCTGCACTTTCTCCATGGCTTAGAAAAATCAGGGTCAGTTTCATACAAACCTCTCATCTCATCAAAACCAAGAACTTCAATTTCCATCTTGGTCATCAAAGATCTTCTTCTACTTAATGCATCAGCAACTTGGTTAGTGACTCCACTGTTATGCTTTATCACAAATGTATAACTCTACAAATACTCAACCCATTTCATATGTCTCTGATTCAAAAAATTCTGACTACCCAAATATTGTAAAGCCTTATGATCAGTATACAACACAAATTCACTTGGTATCAAATAATGTCTCTAGTTCTTCAGTGCTTGAACAATAGCATAGAATTCTTGATCATACACATAATATTTCCTTCTAGCATCATTCAACTTTTCACTAAAGAAAGCAACATGTTTACCTTCTTGACTCAACACAGCTCCAATTGCACTTCCACTTGCATCACATTCTACTTGAAATACCTTACTGAAATCAGGTAATGCTAAAATAGGTAATTCAACAACCTTCTGCTTCAGGGTCTCAAAAATTCTGTCAGCTCCATGTGTCCATTTGAATTCTCTTTTGTCTCCTCTCATAGTCTCAATCATAGCATTACAAATTGAACTGAAATGCCTTATGAACTTTCGGTAAAAACTTTCCAAGCCATGAAATGATCTTACCTCACTAGCATTCATAGGTTTAGGCCAATTCAAAATAGCTTCAACCTTTTCAGGATCCATCTTCAAACCATCAGCTAAAATAACAAATCCCAAATACACAATCTCTTCTTTCATGAATGAACACTTTTTCAGATTTATCAGCAGCTTTTCCTCTCTCAATCTCTGCAAAACTTATCTAACATGCAACAAATGTTCTTCTTTGGTCTTACTGAATATCAGAATATCATCAAGATATACAATCACAAACTTACCCAAGAATTTCTTCAAAACTTCATTCATCAACCTCATAAAAGTACTCAGTGCATTAGTTAAACCAAAAGGCATAACCAACCACTCATACAAATATTCTTTTGTTTGAAAGTAGCCTTCCATTCATCACCTTCTCTGATTATGATCTGATGATACCCACTTTTCAAATCAATCTTTGCGAAATACTTTGCTCCAGTCAAATTGTCCATTATATCATCCATTCTCGGTATAGGAAACCATATATTTTACTGTTATCTTATTGATTGCTCTGGAATTGGTACACATTCTCCATTCTCCATTCTCCATTCTTCTTCAATGCCAATACAATAGGTACTGCACAAGGACTCAAACTTTCTCTTATCAAACCTTTCTCCAAAAAATCTTGAATGTGTCGGTTCAATTCCTGATTCTCGGTAGGTGTCAACCGATGAGGTGCCTTATTTGGTAAACTAGCTCCAAGGATTACATCCATACAATGATCAATGCTTCTTTTCGGTGGCAAACCATTAGGTACATTATTAGAAATGATCACACTATACTCTGTGAGTAACTTATCAATCTCCTTAGGGACATTATCCTTTGTTTTCTTACTTAGCTTATTAGGAATCAAAGAAAAACATACATCATTCCTCTTTAAAGAGTTTACAAACTTCCTTCCTTCCATCAAACAAACTTTCACAGATGTGAAAACATTACTAACAGGTTCTTCCATCAATGGTAACAAGATTTGTTTCTTTCCATCAACCACAATAGTAACTTATGTAATCTCCCATCATATATAGCATGTCTATCATATTGCCAAGGTCTACCCAACAAAATATGACATAAATCCATAGGCATGATATCACATAACACCTTATCATAGTATTTTCCAATCTTCAAATTCACATAAAATTGTTCACTTACCAGGAGTGTGTGCTCATCTTTGATCCATGAAATATGATAGGGCTTCGGATGTACCAACCTTTCAAACTATAATTTTTTGACCATCTCTTCAGATGCCAGGTTCTCCAAGCTACCACTGTCAATGATTACCTTCCAAACTTTGTCAAAAACTCTACATCTAGTCTTGAACAAACTTTTCCTTATCGGATCTTCCTTCTTGATTTCATTCTATAGTGCTCTCCTTACCATCGAGTTATTTTCTTTCTTAGGTTCATTCGGTGACTCTTCTTGCACCAAAGCATTTCTACTGCTACTAGCCTTCTTACTAGCTTGTGTACATTCAAAAGATCTATGTCCTCAAAAATTATAACAAGTTCCTTAGAAACTTCCTCTACTATAACCACCTTGGTAGTTACTGCCTCTGCCTCTAGAACTTTCACCTTTCCACTCAGTCTTGCCTTTGTTTAGATTTGTCTTTTCTAGTTCAGATCTACCATTTTCACCATTAGATCTACCTCTTCCTCTAGGGAATCTACCACCTCAACCTCTCTATCTTTTCTCATGTCTCTTGTTCAATTTCTCCTTGGCTTTCAAAGAAAATTGATAAGCCTCTTAAATGTTCTCCAACTTGACCATACTAATTTCCTCTTGGATGGAAACTCTAAAACCATTCAAGTATTTGCTGATTCTTTCCACATCATCTTCATCATGTCTAGATCTAATATCTAATCTATAGAATTCCTCAGTATACTCTTTTACTAAGCTATCTTTCTGTCTCAAAGTTTTGATTCGCCGAACTAGGTTAATCTGATAATCACAGGGTAAGAATTTTCCTTTCAAATTATTGACCATTTTACTCCATACCTTGATTTTTCCTTTGCCTTTCCTCTTCTGATCTAATTGCAGGTGTTCCCACCATATGAATGCATGAATTTTCAACTTTGTGCTTGCAATCTTCACCTTCTTATCCTCAGGGATATTTTCATATTCAAAATACTTTTCCATCTTAGTGATCCAGTCCACCAATTCATCAGAATCCAACTTTCCACCATACTCAAGAGGATTGAAAGGTGGTGTTGATTTTAGACTTGTCAAAGCCTTCAAAAATATTTCTTCGCCTTGATCCATAATAGGAGAAGGTTCTGCATTTGCCTGTTCTTCTTCAATTTCATCATCACTAACATCTTCAAGATGTCTGCCTCTTCTTTGGGCTATTTCTACTGCTTCTAACCTAGCAGCAATCTACATTAGCATATCTGCCAATCCTAGATCTACATCTCACCTCCCACAAACCATCTTGACAACCCTCTGCAATTGAAGGTCAGATCGCAATCTACTACCCCACAACAATTCAACTAGGGCTTCAAGAGGAGCCTGTAAACCTAGATCCGCAGACCTAGATTAAGATCTCACCTCGCTCTGATACCACTTGATGCAAGCAGGGAGCAAGAGGGGCCAAAGGATGGTGCACCCTAATGATCCAAACTTGCAACACACATGCGGAAGAAACAAAAAACAAGAGTGAGAGAGAGGATGCCAGATCCTTTCAATTATTATCATCAAATAGAACCATACATACTAGGTTGTAAGGCCTTCCCGATTAGGGCCTGATATTACAATGAATTACATAAGTCCTCAAACATGCGAGGATCTATCAATAATCTGCAATCTAATGTCTACCATCTTCTAACAAAATTGAATCCTAAACTATAACCAAACATCTACATTTATACAAGAAGTTATTGAGCTAAGTTAGCCTTTAGATCCATAATTAACAGAAGTAATGGTCAAATCTCAGACCACGTGCTTCCCAATGATGGATTCCAGCATTAATTCCATGATCCAATATAAATGCACAAGTTGGCCACAACAAGAAATAAAACTAGACCTGTTGGTAAGCAAGATAACCAAGCAGCAGACCGACAATGTTGAGCACCAGTGAAATAACCGACCACCCAGGAGGGAACCAACCACACTCGGTAACCAAAGGAAACTAACCAACTACCAACCAACTTGGTCAAAGTAGAAACTAAGCAACATAGAGAAAACTCCAAATACTTTTTGGTGACATAGGATTGCCAAGGACCCAAGATGCTCCTGCATCAATTATTGTGGGGTAGTAGATTGTGATGTGACCTAAAATTATAGAGGGTTTTCAAGATGGTTTGTGGGAGGTGAGATGCGGATCCAGGATTGGCAAACATGTTAAGACAACTTGCTACTAGATTAGAAGATGTTGAAATGGCCTAGAGAAGAGGAAGACATCTTGAAGATGTTAGTGATGATGAAATTGAGGTAGAACAAGGTGATGGAGAACCTACACCTATGATGGATCAGGGTGAGGAAAGATTCTTGGAGGCTTTGAAAAGTCTAAAGTCTACACCACACTTTAATCCTCCTGAGTATAGTGGAAAATTGGATTGTGATGAATTGGTGGATTGGATCACTGAGATGGAAAAGTATCTTGAGTATGAAAATGTACCTGAGGAAAAGAAGGTGAAAATTGCAAGTGCAAATTTGAAAAGTCATGCATCCTTGTGGTGGGAACATGTGCAGTTGGATAGAAAGAGGAAAGGCAAAGACAAAATCAAGGTATGGAATAAAATGGTGAATAAGTTGAAAGGAAAGTTCTTACCTTGTGATTAGTAGATTAACCTAGTTAGGTGAATGCAAAGTTTAAGGTAGAAATATAGCTCAGTAAAAGAATATACTAAGGAATTCTATAGATTAGATATTAGATCTGGACATGATGAAGATGATGTGGAAAGAATTGTTAGGAATGGGAACACTGAGAGGGGGGGGGGGTGAATCAGTGTTCACTGTATTTTAACTTTTCACTTAAATATTTATACTAAACTTAAATGCTTAAGTACTAAATTAAACATTCACAGAAACATGAAACATGAAATCAGCACATGCAACCAATATGGTTACAGGGAAATCCAAATAGGTAAAAAACCTGGTGGGAATTGACACCCACTAATATTCTATACTAGTGTTTTGTGATCCTTGTTAGAAGATCCTTAACCCTATTAGGAGTTGCTTTACAATGCTTTAAGTACAGTAGACCTTGTCAAGGGTCAGACCCTGTTAGGAGTCTTTTACAATAGTCCCTGTTAGGGGAGAGGACACACTATCCTAGAGCTCACTACTCAAGTGGTGAAGGCTACAACCTTATGATCTCAGATACACACTATATCTACTTGATGAATTGTCACTGTGACACTGCTTGTCAGATCAGTTCCTTTGATGTGATGATGCTTTGACCTCTTGCAAAGCTCTAATACATCTTATAGTGTTTTTGCACACTTCTAATCTTCTTATCACAACTCTCTATCAACTTCCATACTGAATACAATGGGCGCATCTTATATTTATATGGGCATACAAAATAAACAACTAGGTCGGCCCTTAAACCTATTACATACAATGCTTCCAAATGAATTGGCTTAAGCGTGCTTACAAACAAACAAGTATACATGTTAGAAACCTAAATACAATAGGCACATAGCCTTTACAACATTACATTATATCCACAAACCAAAATACTAACTGTCAGCTTCATGCTCTGTTCTTCTCTGGCACTCACTAGCTGTGCAACTTCAACTAATTGTAACTTTCTCATCCTTGCATATCTAATTATACGCTCATAGACTAAGCATGAATATAGTCTAACAAACTTAAATTATAGGGTGCATACCATAATTATGCCGTACGCATGTGCGCTGATGCTCTGAGCTACAAGAACTCTATACACTGTTTAGTCTTCAACACTTAATTGATTTCTAATCTTCTCATCAAGTTTTCTGACTCCAAACTACTATATGAATTTTTTTCCATAATGAAAACACTATATCAAGTCATATACATTAGTATATCCAACTTTCCAACAATCTCCCCCTTTGTCATTGATGGCAACAAAGGAATATGGCCAAGTTGCTAACTGTCCTTAATACAAAAAACTTTTTGTCATCTATACATATACTTATATCTCCCTATACATATTATGATCCATATTCTATACACAACTCCCCCTTTGACATTAATGACAAAGGTGTTACAAAAAATTGTATCTATACATACTCACTGAGGGAAAACATCTGGATATGCAATCTTTAGGTTCTGGATTTCCTTCTTCCAAAATGTGATCAAAGAGTTTACTATTTGGAGATGGGCGCATAATGCATACTGAAGCTTCTCCATCTTCTTCAAATCTATGGAAGGACCTTGATCATAGGTTATCATGGTGGCATCAATCTCCTCGATGTTCTGATTTAGAATGTCTAATGAGGGTGCAAGAGCATTCCTCAACTGAGTCTATCTAGCCCTTAACTTTGTCATCTCCTTTTCTGCCTTCTCAATTTTGTCTATTTGAATTTGGTAGAGATTATTGCACATGTTCACATGTGGATGTTTCTTTCACTAAACTCTTCACTTGCTCAATCATAGCTTCAACCTCTTTTATTTTCTTAAAATGAGCATTGGCGAGCTTATCTTGATCCATGCATTCTGCAATGATTCTTCTTCCTTGATCTAAAAATTCTTTTAGGGATGCTTGACCAGTCTTGAGGGAGCTGAGGTCAAGTGCAAAGTTGTTCACCAATTCATTCAATCTCTTCTTCAGATACTTTTCTTCTGCAAATAGGGATACAAATTCTTCAAGGCTTGAGAAGTTTCTTTTAAAATGTGAGATGACTGTACTCACATCATCAACAGAGTGTATCTTTGGCACTTTTTGTCCTCTGTCAATAAATTGTTCAGAATGTTTACTGATTATACTAGGAAGGGATTCCTGATTACTTGTTTTTCTTTGGCCTTCTCCATTGCTAAGAAACTAAACTTAATCAGGTCTTCTTCTCTCCATGAGTCCAAACTGGATGTGTCAGATGTCAAACTTGACAATAATGCTGTTGAAGGAGTGATGGGAGTGTTGTCCAACACTTCTTGCTCTACTAACATTTCATCCTTTTTCTCACTTTCTTTTTCCTTTTCTTTTTCTTTTTCTTTCTTTTCTTCTTTTTCTATTTTTCCTTTTTCTTTTTCTACCATCTTTTCTTCTTCTTTCTCATCATCAATCAATACTTCTTCTTGATGAATGGTAGGTGTGTTGCTGCATAACATTTTAGCTTCTTGTGTGCTCACAAAAGCTTCTTCAAACTTATCCAAGTCATTATCTGTGGCCTCCATTGCAATCTCTACATTGTCAATGAAGATTGTATCATCTTTTTGTGTATCAGTCATGGGCGCAAACTTTGTTGCCTTTGTTTGAGTTTCTACTGCAGGCGCTAAATCCTAAGGACCTTTAAATGGTACATTGGTGGTCTCTATTGCTTTGTCTTGCTCACTAGGTGCTTGAGTGATGGGTGCAGACTTAGGTTTCATGTGCTGCTCTAAGAATACCTTCTCAAAGGCCTTGTCTATTTCCTTAGTTATCAGCTCATAGTCTTTGTTCATGATGTGTAGTGTTCTCATCTTTGTCCTTAAGTGTGGATTCACCAAATTCAATAATAGTGTCTTTTCTTCAACAGAACATATTGGAAGATTGGAATCAAGTGTTTGTTCCCTTATTCTAAAGTCTTCTTCAATGGCTTGTCTCTTAAGGGTATCCATAATCTCCCATACCTTATCTGGGATAGCTGTCTTCAATTCAAGAACTATCTTCTTGAATTTTATCACGTGTTTGATCAACATCTCATGAATCTCTGACTTATCAATTTCATGATATTTGTCATAAAACTTGGCTATCTAATCTAGCCTTCCTTCTTCTACTACTCTAGTCCTTAACACTTGAAGACTAGGTATGAATCCTACTTCCAGAGGTGACTGCACATTTTTCAATTTGCTTCTTGTGGCTGCACTTATAGCTGAAGGGTGATTTGTGGTAGTTTGTTTTCTCCTCTTGGGCATCTTAGGAGATGCATATGTGGACTCAATATCAACTGTAACAGTGGGCACAAGACTAATATCATTAATTTTACCCTATTTATCCTTTAAAACATCAGTCTTTTCAAGCTTTACCTTTTTCATCTTAGGATCATCAGACTTAGCTTCCACTATGGATGTGCTCTCAATTTCAAAAGCAATCTTAGAGGCTTTCCTCTTAGTTGCCACACTGTTTAGTTTTACATCTATTTCTCTTATCTTCTCCTCATAAGTTCCCCATCTTGGCTCATTAGGGTCAATAGGAGCTGAAAGAAATACTTGAGCATATGCTTCCAAAACTTGTTCCTCTACTTCATAACCAAGTGGATGAATCCACTTTTTTCTAGGTACAACTACCTCCATACATGTTGTATATGTTTCAACCATAAAACAATTTGTATCCTTGTACTTTTCAATAATGTTTTCTGGAATTCTATACCTCATTTGCATCTTGACCCTGAAGGTTTTCAACTCCAATGTTATATAATCTCTCAATTTGTACTCTCAGTGGATGCTTTGTTAGATATATGTGGCATGGTTGGAATGGACTTGTCCAAATACAAATTTGATACTTTCCAAACTATATGAAGGTACATGTAAATGATCAATGATCCAAACCTGAATATCTTGGTTTTGTCATGCTTGATTTCCTTGATGTTATCAATCAACTGTGTGCACAAGATCTCACACAAGTTGAACTCTACATCTTCCTTTACAAGTCTAATGGCTGCTAAAATTGCCTGCAGACACACTATTCACCCTGCTGGTGTGACGAAACCTATATCCAAGTATCATAGACATCAATTTGATGTCAGTTTTCTCAATAGGTTCAATTGTCATCCCACGCCTATCACTCCTTGACTTACAAGTTTTCTCAACAATATTCCTAATATCCTTGCCAACTGGAAGGATGATGCCTATCTTAGATAGGCCTATCATCTCATGTATCAGGTCACTGGTGATTCTTACTGGAACATCATCTATCCATAATAAATCATCATGAATTTTGCTCAATAGTATCTTAATCCATTTAGTCTCATAAAATTCATATGCTGTAGCATACTCAACTATAGGGTGATCATTCCACTTAACATATTCATCCATGAATGTTTTATCTAGTTTCAACATGGTATCCATGTGCACCCTTCACCTATCTGACCCTACTAGTTCTTTCTTATAGTAGATGTAAGCCCTAATGTCTTCCACATGCATGACGCCCATAGGCGTGCTGGAGGATGCTCCTTCTAAATCATCTAGGTTTGACTTAAATGGATGCTTCTTAAATACACATCTCTTCTTTTTTGCAACATCAAAAACTATAGGAGTGGCCATGACTTACTTGTTTAATCACTTTCCAACTAATATCTAAGATAATCTGAAGACTACTGAATCGACACGATGAACTAGGGTTTCTGCAACCGACCAAATGCACTGTAAATCACAGATAGATCAATCTACAAGTCTCACAATAACTTCTAAGGCTCTTTCTACTCTCCTATCACTCTGAATTTGAATGCAATGAGTAATCAAACAGCTTTCTATGTACTTAAAGTGAAAAGTCTACCATTAATGCTTGCCATGTAAACCAGGTTGTCACTTAAACATTTCCAAATTTTGTTCTGTTAACAATTAGTATGTGCGCTCTTGCATGAAGGTTCCTTTATAATCCAAAAGCTTAAGTCCAAAGGCACATACTCTGAAAGTGAGTATACCATCCACACAGGGGTCTAGAGCTAAATTAGCTCCCCTATGACCCTGAGGGCCATTCATCCAGATGTAGAGGGTGCGTCCACTACAGATGCATCCAATACATTCTCATCAACTTTGTCCTTCTTTCCTTCTATCCAAATCAAGCTCATATCCTCCGAGGCTTTCACAAACTTGACGTCTCCTTCGGGATCCAAAACTAGTTCTTCGGCCTTTTTAGGGCTTTCCTGACCTTGAGTCCTTGATCTACAGAACTTTGAGATATGTCCACCCTTGTTACAAGAGTGAAAAATGATTGGAGGTCTTACATTCCTCGGTGCATTGACATGAGTCACCATCCTGCATTGTCTTGCTGAGTGACCATTATAGTTACATATCTGACATGTAACATTCTGAGAACTTCTTATATTTGTCTGATTCTAATTTCTCTGATCATGCTGAATCCTATTCTTCTTACTAGTCTTGCAATTCATAGCTCTATGACCAAATTTGTTACATGAATAATAGTAACCATTAAAAGGTCTTACCTCTGTACAGTTCCTCACAATGTGTCCATGCTTGTTACATGCAAAACAAGTATGATCTATAGGCTTGTACTCATTCTTAGGTGGTTCACCATGATATTTGGTTTAATCTTTAGTCTCCTTAGCATCAGTAGAGTCCTTTTGTGTATCCTTTCTTGCTCGCATGTTGTCAATCTGATTTTGTGCTTCATTGTCTCCAATATAGCTAGTGTCTCCTTTGGCTCTTCTTGCATACAATTGAGATTCTATTAAATTAGAACTGGTGTGTAATTTGTTAATATGATTCTTTGCTTCTTTCAATTCAGACTCCAAGCTTTCTTTGCTATTCCTTAACTCCAAGATTTCCATGTTTGCTTGCCTTAGTTCTTCATTGAGTTGAAGGTTCTCTTTGACTTGTTCATTGTAGACTTCTTGATTGATGATCAACTTATCATCAAATTCTTCAAGTAGTTCTTTCATAGATGCATTTTCTTCATTTAGTTTCTTGACCTTTGCTCCTAGATCACTATTAGAGCATTCTTTCAAATCCTTTCTTAGCCTTTTGATAACCAATTGTGCATCATTGACTTTTTATTTTAGTTCTTCAATTTCTCTTTCTGATTTGTCCAGGTCTTCAAGAGTAGCTTCAAAATTTCTTTTCAGATGTTTCATTTCTTGTTTGTCCATGATCTCCTCAAGTGGTTAAAATTCTATGTTGAGGACTAGAGCTCTGATACCAATTGTTAGGAATGGGAACACTGAGAGGGGGAGTGAATTAGTGTTCACTATATTTTAACTTTTCACTTAAATCTTTATATTATACTTAAATGCTTAAGTACTGAATTAAACATTCACATAAACATGAAACATGAAATCAACACATGACACCAATATGGTTACAGGGAAACCCAAATAGGTAAAAACCCTGGTGGGAATTGACACCCACTAATATTCTGTACTAGTTGTTTTGTGATCCTTGTTAGAAGATCCTTAACCTTGTTAGGAGTTGCTTTACAATTCTTTAAGTATAGTAGACCTTGCCTAGGGTCAGACCCTATTAGGAGTCTTTTAAAATAGTCCTTGTTAGGGGAGAGGATGTACTATCCTAGAGCTCACTGCTCAAGTGGTGAAGGCTACAACCTTCTGATCTTAGATACACACTATATCTGATGGATGAACTGTCACTGTGACATTGCTTGTCAGATCAGTTCCTTTGATGTGCTGATGCTTTGACCTCTTGCAAAGATCTAATACATCTTATAGTGTCTTCAAACACTTCTGATCTTCTTATCACAACTCTCTATCAACTTCCATGCTGAATACAATGGGCACATCTTATATTTATACGTGCATACAAAATAAATAACTAGGTCAGCCCTTACACCTATTAAATACAATGCTTCCAAATGAATTGGCTTAAGTGTGATTAGAAAAAAAAAAGTATATATGTCAGAAACCTAAATACAATAGGTGCATAGCCTTTACAATATTACATTATATTCGCAAACCAAAATACTAACTGTCGGCTTCATGCTCTGTTCTTCTCTGGCACTCACTGGCTGTGCAACTTCAACTGACTGTAACTTTCTCATCCGTGCATATCTAATTATGCACTCATAGAATAAGCATGAATATAGTCTAACCAACTTAACTTCCAGGGTGCATACCATAATTCTATCATACGCATGTGTGTTGATGCTCTGAGCTGCAGGAACTCTGTACACTATTCAGTCTTCAACACTTAACCCATTTTTGATCTTCTCATCAAGTGTGTTGACTCCAAACTACTATATGACTTTGTTGCCATAATGACAACACTATATCAAGTCATATACATTAGTATAGCAAACTTTCCAACAAGAATTGTGAGATACCTGAATGGTTTGAGAGTTGCCATCCAAGAAGAAATCATTTTGGTCAAATTGGAGAACATTGAAGAGGCTTATCAATTTGCTTTGAAAGATGAGTAGAAATTGAATAAGAGACATGAGAAAAGACAAAGAGGTATAGGTGGTAGATTCCCTAGAGGAAGAGGTAGATCTTATGGTGAAAACAATAAATCTGAATGTAAAAAGACAACTCTGGATAAAGGCAAGACCGAGTGGAAAGGTTAAAGTTCATCTAGAGGCAGAGGCAGTAACTACCGAGGTGGTTATAATAGAGGTGGTTTTTGAGGAACTTTTTACAATTGTGGAGAGGAAGGACATAGATCATTTGAATGTACACATGCAAGTAAGAAGGCTGGCAATAGTAGAAATGCTTTGGTGCAAGAAAAGTCACCAAATAAGCCTAAGAAAGAAAATAATTTGATGGTAAGGAGAACACTTTGGAATAAAGGTAAAAAGGAAGATCTGGTAAGGAAAAGTTTGTTCAAGACCAGATGTAGAGTTTCTGAAAAAGTTTGGAAGGTAATCATTGACAGTGGTAGCTTGAAGAATCTGGCATCTAAGGAAATGGTCACAAAGTTGCAGTTGAAAAGGTTGGAACATCCAAAGCCCTATTAGATTTCATGGATCAAATATGAGCATACACTCATGGTAAGTGAACAATGTTATGTGAATTTGAAAATTGGAAAGTACTATGATAAGGTGTTATGTGATATCATGCCTATGGATTGTTGTCATATTT
Organism: Chamaecyparis obtusa; assembly: GCA_027943335.1. Lineage (NCBI taxonomy): Eukaryota > Viridiplantae > Streptophyta > Pinopsida > Cupressales > Cupressaceae > Chamaecyparis > Chamaecyparis obtusa. The sequence continues at coordinate 2,260,690 of BSBK01003473.1, read as the reverse complement.
TGTTGGGTAGACCTTGGAAATATGACAGACATGCTATATATGATGGGAGATTGCATAAGTATACTATTTGGACTGATGGGAGAAGAAAAATCTTGTTACCTTTGATTGAAGAATTTGTTAGTAATGTTTGCACATATGTGAAAGTTTTCTTGATAGAAGGAAGGAAGTTTGTTAAGGATTTGAAGAAGAGTGATGTATGTTTTTCTATGCTTTGTAACAAACCGAGTAAGAAAACAAAGGATAGTGTCCTTGAGGAGATTGATAAGTTACTCACCAAGTATAGTGAAATCATTTCTAATAATGTACCTGATGGTTTTCCATCGAAGAGAAGCATTGATCATTGCATGGATCTAATTGCCAGAGCTAGTTTACCGAATAAGGCACCTCATTGCTGACACCTACCGAGAATCAGGAATTGAACTGACAGATTCAAGAATTGTTGCAGAAAGGTTTGATCAAAGAAAGTTTGAGTCCTTGTGCAGTACCTACTGTATTGGCACCTAAGAAGAATGGTGAATGGAGAATGTGTACTGATTCCAGACAAATCAATAAGATAACAATGAATTATAAGTTTCCTATACCGAGAATGGATGAAATAATGGATAGTTTGACTAGAGAAAAGTATTTTACCAAAATTGATTTGAAAAGTGGGTATCATCAGATCAGAATCAGAGAAGGTGATGAATAAAATATTTCTTTCAAGACAAAAGAAGGTTTGTATGAGTGGTTGGTTATACCTTTTGGTTTAACTAATGCATCAAGTACTTATATGAGGTTGATGAATGAGGTTTTGAAGAAATTCTTGGGTAATTTTTTGATTGTATATCTTGATGATATTATGATATTCAGTAAGACCAAAGAAGAACATTTGTTGCATGTTAGACAAGTTTTGTAGAGATTGAAAGAAGAAAAGTTGGTGATAAATCTGAAAAAGTGTTCATTCATGAAAGGGGAGATTGTGTATTTGGGATTTGTCATTTCAACTGATGGTTTGAAAATAGATCTTGAAAAGGTTGAAGATATTTTGAATTGGTCTACACCTGAGAATGCTAGTGAGGTAATATCATTTCATGGTTTGGCAAGTTTTTACCGAAAGTTCATTAGGGATTTTAGTTCAATTTGTAATGCTATGATTGAGACTATGAGAGGAGATAAAAGAGAATTCAAGTGGACACATGGAGCTGACAAAAGTTTTGAGACTCTGAAAAGGAAGGTTGCTGAATTTTCTATTTTGATATTGCTTGATTTCAATAAGGTATTTCAAGTGGAATGTGATGCAAGTGGAAGTGCAATTGGAGCTGTGTTGAGTCGAGAAGTTGAGCTTGTTTCTTTCTTTAGTGAATAGTTGAATGATGAAAAAAGGAAATATTCTATGTATCATCAAGAATTCTATGCTATTATTCATGTTATACACTAAGTTTGCACCCTTGGTTCAAGCTCTCTTGGTCTTGATAACCTAGTATAACTTTGGGATCATCTCCAGGTTGTGGGATCTTTGCTAACTGAGATGAAATCTCTAAGTTCTAGGTTGGTTCCTCTTGGATAATCACCTTAATTTTCTTTTTGACAGGAAAGTAAATTCTTGAGGGGAAAGGGATAGAAGGAATGCTGAAGGGAAATGACTGAAAGAAAACTACCTACTAGGTGATACACCGAAATGACATGAACATAATATATTGACCAAATTAGCATGAAGGCTCTTAGATCTAATAGAACACAATCTTCTTAAACAGGCTTGCATAATTATTTCACAGAGGGGTTTGAACAAAAGACTTAGATTGTGATCTGCAAGCAAATGTTCTTTTTAGCAAAAGGGGCACAAGAATGAGACAGAGTGACAGGGGGTTGAGTTATACCCACAAGATCATTAAAATCAAATCATACACAATAGCACATTAATAAAATGAAAGAAAGAAGGGCCCTAGAACTCCAAGATTTCTCTAACAAAGCCAGTTTATTATACTCATTAAGAGAAATACAGACAAGAAAAAGACTTGAGGGCAGAGAAGATGCCTCAGAAAGCCTCTATTGAATTTGATAAATCAATGAAAGATTACAAACTGTAAAAGCCAGGGGGTAGAACAAATGCCACAGATAGCTCCTAAGAAAGAAAAACTCTCTTTTTACAACCATAAAATCTAAGCTCTAAGAGCTCTAAAAAATAATATATACATCTCCCCAGCACACATGTAGGAGTAAAAAACAATCTGATTAGGGTTACATAGATCTTCATATAATAATGGAAACCCTAAATCTATCATATCTGATCATAAATGCATCCTTGAAATATCTTGGCTGATCAGATATATGTTTGCATATCTTTTCCTATTGGAAATTTGGCTGAGTTGATTACATAGATGTTGTCATTATGGAAACATATGATCTACATGAAGATCGCACAGGTCAGAGAGCTAGTATGATAGAGCGCAATACAAAATTGTCTAAGTATGAGATAGTGTTTTTACTAGTGAACGTGGAGACCATTTTTGTTTGCAATGTTGATTGGAGCAAGTTCAGTGCTTGCGCACTTGAACATAGACTCTATGTTTACTATTGAAGACTCATCTCAGAGTGCAAGTTAGTATGGCATGTACAAAAGAAGTTATGATAGTTTTACTAAAGACAGTGTCAAGCCAACATGACAGAATTGATAAAAAGTTAAGAGATTATTTTGTTTATCAAAATAATGACTTAACAATATAAAGGGATGACATCCTAAATTTTAACCCTTGGATAAAGTTATTTGTAATATGATAGCTGACTAGAAAGTTATTAATCCTAATAACTTGTATAAATGTAATTGTAAATTATAAGAAGGATAGAATGTAATGATGAAGTGATATGATGCGAGATATATGATGCATATGTAACAATGATAGTAAAAGAGCAGCAAAGAGATATTGATGTAAGCAGTATAAGGCTATGTACCTTAACCTTCTTTTGTTCAGTATATATTGTACATTACTTGTTTGGGCACTGGGCTCATTTGGTAATCACATTTTGTACTGCCAACTCTTAACAGGGTTGAGGCTTCTAACAATGCCTATAGTCCCTTAATTAGGACTAAGACACTATATGCATGTAATAGACTCCTAACAGGGTCAACATCCTTAACATGATACTTTTGATTAGTGGATCTTTGTGGGTACCATCCCCACCAGGGTTTTCCCTTGGCTAGGGTTTCCTCGAGAACAAATAATGTGTTATGAGTTCTTTAGTTTTATTGCTATGCATGTTGTTTAGCTTCTTATGTTATGCATGTGCTAAGATAATCTGTTATATCCATAATTGGGAAAAAGTAAAAGTTTGTAGAATACTGATTCACCCCCCCTCTCAGTATTCCCTATTTCTAACAATTGGTATCAGAGCTTAGTTACTCGGAAAAGAATCATTCAAGGAAAGCGTAGCATCTTGAGTAAGATCTCTATGGATATGGATCAACTACAAAAGAATCTTGAAGAAGCTCTTGAACAGATTGACTTGCTCACTATTGAAAAAGACACTTTGAAAAGAAAATATGATGATGCAAAGAACCTCATTGAGAAACTGAAAAATAAGTTCGAAGATCTGAGATCTGAAAAGGAATCTGAAGTTTTTATTGAAGATTGTGATGACAATTTCTAAAAAAGAAAATGAGATCCTTAAGCATGAACCGAAGATAGAAAATCTGAAGCTTAGTTTGAAAGATGGAAATGGCAAGAATGAAGCAAATCCGAAATCTGAGAATGAAAGTCTAAAGACTGAAAATGAAGGACTAAAATCTAAACTTAGTAAAGTAACATTTGAACTTGAGAAAGTTAATTTGCAGTATGTGCAATACCCCAAAAATGGGCTATAGGTTCATTAACCTCCTATATCGACATATCGAATGAAATCGACATCGAAGTCCTAACCTAAGGCACATCTGAACATCATCAAATCCTAATTGATTATCCCAAATTCTGCATTGGGGAATATTCCTAGTAATATTCCTATTTATCATAATTATCTTTAATTTAATGATTATTTGGCGATAAATCTAATTTATCCTAAAGTTTAATTAATTGAATATTCTCAATATTTAATTAATTAGATTTAATTCTGCCACTTAATTGTTTAATTGAAGTTAATTCTATTTATTCCTAAATTGTATTATTTAATTTTGACAATAAATCCAAAATCCTATGGATAATTGATTAAATTCTTATTTAATTAATTAAAGCAAGTTGTCAATTTTTAATAATATTGTTTTTGAATAAGAGTTTGAAAAATAATTGATTAACCCATAAATCAATTGTTTTATTTTTCAAAATCAGTTAAGTTGGAAATAAATCACTTTATTATTAAATTAATTCATAAATAAAACATGCTCAATCAGAAAAGCAGGCAACTATCAATTATCAATTAAATCTAAACTCTATTTTGAGTTTAACTATGCTTTTGCATGTTTTTGTGAATTAAATTATCTTTATTTTTAGATAACTCAAAAATCAACTTGAGTTTATCTGAGTGATTTATGGCTTTTTCTCATGCACCTCCAAAGCCCTGGATTTCTATAAATTAAGGCTTCAGCTCATTCCAAATCATCTCATAATTTTGTGAGCTTACTTTTCCAAAATCATCTATGAATTGCACAACTATTTTGAAGAATTGGAATTTGGAGAATCAAAGCTTATTGCGAATCAAGGCTATTGTGAGATCAATTTGGTTTTTACATTCATTTAGATTCATTTTCATATCATTGTTGGATCAATTTCATATCAGTTCATTCTAGATTAGATTCATATTAGTTTTCCATATCATTATTAGCATAGATTCATATCAAGTTTTCATTATCATAATTGCATAGAAAATCCAAAAAAATAAATTAATTTGCATCCAATTCATATCTAGATTTTGCATTAAAATCCTTCATTTAGGTTTCATCAAGGTCACTGATCTCGGTCTAATCTGAGAATATCATACTCACACCCATTAGAAGGTGGTAAATCACTTGGTTAGTTTAGTTTCAATTTATTGCATGATTTTGCTTTTAAGCTAACCTCTAATGTTTTACTGAAGTGTTGTGTCTACAGATCATGTACAAAATTCACACACATTTTTGGCGCCCACCGTAGGGCCCTGAAATGGGTTTCCAATTGAATTCTATCAATTTCTATATTTTCTTCTTGATTTATGAGCCAAAACTATGATTTTTAAATTATGTCGGTACAATTTTCGCATGAGTTTCTGACAAAAGTCATCTCAGACTATACCCACTGTCGTACGACAGTATATTGGATTGAGAATCTTGCTAGACTATACACACTGTCGTTTGGAAGTTCAACTGTTGTATCATCATACACCCAGTGTTGTACAAGTTTCTGGACTATCATCTAGAAGCAAATCCATTGTCGTACGAGTTTTGGCACCAGGTTTTCATTGTCATTTCATTTTTCAGGAGAGTTTTTCATATTAAGTTTTTAGATTTTGACTAACGGCTAATCTTAACAATTGAAATTCTCTATTTTTGATTGACTCCTGCTGGTTTTGATTGGAAAAAGTGCAAGAATTGCTAAAAATAGGTAAGCATCTACTAAGCGTGTTGCGAGGAATTCAGGTAACCTTCTTAGCTGATAACATTTTGATTTTGATTAAAATAACATCTTGTGTGTCAAGCTTGTGTGACCTTTGCTGCTTTCATATCACATATTTCATTTGGGCTCTAAAAATGAACATAGATTTTCTTTTCAACATCTTTGTTACACATAGTAAATAGGCCCTATGGACACTATTCATGGCTCTTGAGAGAGTGAGTTTTTAGTGAAACTCTTCTCAACGAAGGAACTCTTGTAGGTAGGGAGGATACTAAGGGCATCTCACATTCTACTAGATCTATGTGTCTTCAAATTTTGATCGAGGCATTCTCTCTCTAGAGAGGTTGATAGATCATAAGGGGTTGACGTCATAGATCTTTGTGAGATAATCTTGGTCTTAGCATATCAGATTAATTTGTCTGCTTTGTTTGGGTTAAAAGTGAAAAGGCTAGGGGATTATGCTCTACTTCCTTTTTGGATAGTAATAGAAACCCAGATCCTTGAATTTGATCTAGTCCCGCTGTGGTATATTTTGTGAGTCACTTTTAGCGAGGGTTAACCATAGTGGACATTCCCTTAATTGGGTCAATCACATTGATGGAACCTCAAGTGGTACTATATAAATGTCCACTGCTATATAAATGTCTTGTTGGAAGAAATCTCCATAGGTGTGGTCTCTTGTTGGGCTATTAGATCTCCCTAGAAGATCCTAAAGATTAAGTTCTTAGACTATGTCAAAACCCCAGTGTGCCTAGATTGGAGTTTTCCCTCTTGGATCATAAAATTTTCAAAGTCAAACCATTACTAAAAACCATAGCGAGGCCAAATTTTCATTTTCAGGAATATGTGCTTTATTGCAAAACTTTTTTGAACATACACAATTAGCACTCTCAGAGATTAGCACAATTCAGTCACTTGATTGTTCATGCGCAAGGTTGCTTTTGCCCTTGTTCATTGTTTTCAGACGTGCTTGAAATCACTTGCTTGCTATTTTGCGTGCTTGTTTATCTATTTGGTTACTAAAAATGAACAAATCTGGTCTACTCTTCAAATCTGGACAATACCATTTACAAACAATCCAAAATTGAAAACCCTAAATTTGCAAAATTTGAAGTAAAATTCCTTTCTAGATTCAAAAGTCATCTCAGGAGGTTAGAAAATCATATGAGTTTTTATCAAATGTTGTTTCATTACTGCCCAAGTGTCGTATGGTAAAGAACCCAGTGTCGTATGAGTCTTTCTGCCAGTCAAATTTAAAAAGTCAAATCCTGCTAGCAACTATTGTGCGAGTTTTTGCAATTGTCATACAAGCTTTTCAACTATAATTTCATAGCATACCCACTGTCGTACGAGTCTGCAGAGTGTCATTTGGGAAAATTTTGAAAAGTTGTCAGAAAATTGTCAGAATTGCCAGATGCTTTATCTTTTTTAGCCTATTTCCAGAATCTATCGAACAAATCACCGTGTCAGGAATAGAATAGAAAATACTGAGAATCCAATCATTTTCCTAAAGTGGCCTTTTGAATCCAATTTAGCCTTCTGTTTAATCGATTCGAGTCTTTTTCATCTTGTGTCAAAACCTTGTCATAACTATCCAATCTTCAATCAACTATCAAAATAGTTAAGTGTTGTCATCTTGTGTCTGCTATCTTTTGGGAAAATCTACCCATACATCCAGGGCATAGTACACCTCACTCATGTCCAATCCAATCTTCAATCAATCAAACCTTGACAAGGTTGCATCATCAGATCTTCTTGAATCGAATCATTTTTCAATTGTCTGTATCTTATTCTTCTACATCATCCAGGGTTAATGGTGGAAACTAGAGCTTCCTCACATAAGAAATTGGAAGGAACATCTCATATCATACCTTTGAATACTCACCAGGGTCCCACTTTTGAACAACTTTACAATTCTGGTCTTTACAAAAATGACGGCCTTGGCAATTTTTGATTGAAAACTAGTTATATACCTCCTCCATCAACTCACGGAGGTAATAAAAAAACTCCACCTCGATCTATCCCAAGGAGTCCTAAAACTCCTAACATGTCTCAAAGAATCAGTACACATGAGGAAGAAATTATAATCACCACTATGATGAAGCATATGCATGCTATGCAAGTCAAGCTTAACAAACTTGAGAAAGAAAAGGAACCTAAAGAGTTTTCCATGGAAGCTCTATGTCCTTTTCCATTTGATAAAGACTTGTACATGTCACCATAGCCCCAGATAGAATGTGCGCAACGTGACAACCCTTATGATACCTCTTCCATGGAGAGTGACACATCCATCTTTGGAGACTATGACGACTATGATGATAGATACTATAATGATACCTATGACACCTCTATTCCTAAGAGTCCTCCTCGTCATGTGATCGTGCTTACTGGAAATGGGACATCACATTGGATAGATCTTGATGGTGATCCATATGATTCTAATTTTGAAAGAGACTTTGATGATTTTTGTGCACAATACCTAGATGATTCATCTACTTCACTTGAGGAAGAGAAAGCTTACCGTGTTGATTATAAATGTGCATACTATAAGGATCTCTCCTCTAAGAACTCTCATGTTGAAAATAAAGATTATACTCTCAAGAAAGATCATGTTAATGCTGAGCCTTTGTCTTATGATGGTTCCCTTCCATCCCCTACTTCCTCCAATACCCATACATTTCCTAAAGCTTCCAAGCCTATCAAATCTTTCACAAGTCCTTCATCTACCAAAGGTTCTAATACTTTTCATGCAATTTCCTATAGTTATCCTCAAGGGCTACCTCTTAAAGAAACTCAAGCTAACCTTCACTTGGCTGAAAATACTTTCAATAATGCTAAACCTAAAGAGCCTAAGCCTTTATACACTATAATGCCTGTTAGGATTTGATAACCATAAAATCTTCCCAAGAACACCTGCATGCAAAGACTGCTACAAGAATGAAGACAGAAGAGAAGGCAGAAACTATGGCGGCCAAAAGGCCAGAGACTGCAAAACCATGTTGCAAGAAAATAATCTTCTATTAACAATGATGAAAAATAATACAATCTCCTTATGAATTACAAAGCGGTGAATCCTTATAAAAGATACCGAAACCCTAAAAGGGAAACTTCTAAGAAAAGGAAACTTTCCTAAGTCTAACTTAAGCTAAGAGTAGAGAACTAATAATTAACTGATTTAATTATTAGCAATACTCGACTACTCTAACACCCCCCCTTAAGTGTAACTTAGGGAGAAGCAAAAAAAGCTAAACTACTGCAGAAAGCAGGAAAGATGGGTCCCGGCAACTAGGCCTGATCAGGTACCCAAAACATAAAGCAAAAGATGTCCTAGAGAAAGGAACAAGAAGAGAGCAAGAAGCTCCTCCGAAGCATGTCTGAAAACTCTGTCAGAAGATACTGCTGGAACCCCCACTGAAGTGCATGACCAGGTAGAGAAGACAAGTGTCTGAAGAGCTGATCAATCAAACCAGGAAGCAATAGAACCAACAGGTGAACCCCCCCATAATGCTGAACTGGGAGAGGTGACAGGAACACTAAAATGCGATGCCAGAAACAGCTGCAGAAGAAGAACCAGGAACACCAACAGTGCAATAGAAGCACACATACAGGATAAAGGGCGATGTCATAGACACAGTCTACATGGGCTAATGTCGTGGAAGGTATGCTCACTTGACAAGAGTGGATGCGCCTATAGTGGCAAATGCATCAAAATCCCCCCATGACACTTTATAACTGAGTGCGAATACTAAAACTGAACCAGGTGAAAAAAGATCCCAAAAATGCAGAAGAGGGCACTTTATCTCAGTGCATTTACAGAACAAAGATACATCAGAAAGAGCATGCAAGCTCAGAAGTCAGAAAGAAGAGTGCACTAAGAAACCAGAAGAAGAGATCCCCGGACCTGTAGAACCAAGCACACCACTAGAGGGCATAAACTGCATAACTCAGAGGAGTGAAAACTTAGAGTAGAATCTGGAAAAATAACCTTTGCCACTGAATAGCACACTGAACCAGCTTTCCGACGATATCTCGTTTGCCGAAAAAGGAGTCCGGATGAGCCAGATATGACTCCCGGAAGGTAAAAAGAGACATCAGACAATAACAGAAAAAAAAGCTATTGAAATAGTGGAACCAAAAACCCTAACCTCTACCATCAAAAAGATCTCAGAAAGAGCTTTCCGACGGTATATGGAAGTCAAAAAAGACCCCCGGATGCTCCCTGTAGAGTGAGAAACGTCCAGGTACCCCCAAAAGCTTCAAAACAAAGTTTTAAGCCCCTGGGGCTAAAAAAAAAAAGGGCCCCTGGGTGCATGGCACGCGCAGGGGGCTGGAACCGGAGCTCCCGATCATCCATATGACCGCCGTTAGGGCCCGCCGGCTTAAAAACCCACCGGGCGGCCGGCGGAGCGGTGGGCGGAGCGGGGCTGGCGGAGGAGGCCAGCGGGGCGGCCGGCGGAGGAGGCTGGCGGTGGCGGCTGGGCCGGGCGGTGGCTGGGTGGGCTGCGGAGCAGAGTAGAGGGTGCGGGGGTGCTGGCGGAGCCAGGGTGGCGGCCGGGCCGGGCGGCGGCTGGGCGGGCCGCGAGGCCTGCAGAACGGAGCGAGGCGCAGCTCGGTGGTGGCCGCTTGGCGGTGCGCTGGTGGCCGCTGGGCGGCCGCCGAAAATGAGAGTTTTTAAATATTTTTTTGTTAAAAAATCACCGACTGTACCCACCTCGAAGTGCGTGCCAGGGCCGTACGGCCCTGGTATGCAAAATTTTTTTTGCCTCAGATGCCACTGTGTCTAAAATGGACAAGTTTTATATGGATTTAGGGGTTCTGGGGCCTTCCGAACACAATGGTGGTGTTCATTTTTGCCCAAGGTGAGCCAAATTTTGGCTCCCCCCCAGATCCACAAAAAAACTTCTGAAACCCTTGAAAACCTCCTGCTTCTGAAACACTTCAACAAAACACGAACAACGAGCAGCAAGATGGCTCTGATACCATGTTAAGATTTGATAACCATCAAATCTTCCCAAGAACACCTGCATGCAAAGACTGCTACAAGAATGAAGACAGAAGAGAAGGCAGAAACTATGGTGGCCAAAAGGCCAGAGACTGCAAAACCATGTTGCAAGAAAATAATCTTCTATTAACAATGATGAAAAATAATACAATCTCCTTATCAATTACAAAGCGGTGAATCCTTATAAAGGATACCGAAACCCTAAAAGGGAAACTTCTAAGGAAAGGAAACTTTCCTAAGTCTAACTTAAGCTAAGAGTAGAGAACTAATAATTAACTGATTTAATTATTAGCAATACTCGACTACTCTAACAATGCCTACTTCAGCTAGTCCTTCACCATCTCTGCCAAAGTCTTCCATACAATTCCAACATGCTTCCTTGTCCTTAGAAGTGGCTCCATGTCAAGAGGACTCTAAAAATGATAAAGAAAAGAAGAAATATCATGCCCCCCAGCAAACGGACACCAAAAATGTGTGTGTGAATTTTGTACCTGATATGTAGACACAACACTTCAGTAAAATATTAGATGTTAGCAAAAATCAAAATCATGCAATAAGTGAAAGCTAAACTAACCAGATGATTTACTGCCTTCTAATAGGTATGAGGATGATGTTCTCAGATTGTTATTCGAGATCAGCGACTTTGACGACACCTAAATGAAGGATTTTAATGCAAAATCTAGATATGAATTTGATGCAAATTAATCTATTTTTTTGGATTTTCTATGCAATTATGATAATGAAAACTTGATATGAATCTAATCTAGAATGAACTGATATGAAATTGATCCAACAATGATATGAAAATGAATCTAAATGAATGTAAAAACCAAATTGATCTCACAATAGCCTTGATTCACAATAAGCTTTGATTCTCCAAATTCCAATTCTTCAAAATAGTTGTGCAATTCGTAGACAATTTTGGTAGAGTAAGCTCACAAAATTATGAGATGATTTGGAATGAGCTGAAGCCTTAATTTATAGAAATCCAGGGCTTTGGAGGTGCATGAAAAAAAGCCATAAATCACTCAGATAAACTCAGGTTGATTTTTGAGTTATCTGAAAATAAAGATAATTTAATTCACAAAAACATGCAAAAGCATAGTTGAACTCAAAATAGAGTTTAGATTTAATTGATAATCGGTAGTTGCCTGCTTTTCTGATTGTGCATGTTTTATTTATGAATTAATTTAATAATAAAGTGATTTATTTCCAACTTAACTGATTTTGAAAAATAAAACAATTGATTTATGGGTTAATCAATTATTTTTCAAACTCTTATTCAAAAACAATATTATTAAAAATTGACAACTTGCTTTAATTAATTAAATAAGAATTTCATCAATTATTCATAGGATTTTGGATTTATTGTCAAAATTAAATAATACAATTTAGGAATAAATAGAATTAACTTCAATTAAACAATTAAGTTGCAAAATTAAATCTAATTAATTAAATATTGAGAATATTCAATTAATTAAACTTTAGGATAAATTGGATTTATCTCCAAATAATCATTAAATTAAAGATAATTATGATAAATAGGAATATTACTAGGAATATTCCCTGATGCAGAATTTGAGATAATCAATTAGGATTCGATGATGTTCAGATGTGCCTTAGGTTAGGACTTCGATGTCAATTTTGTTTGATATGTCGATATAAGAGGTTAATGAACCTATAGCCCATTTTTGGGGTATGACATTTTGCCCCTCTTTGAATTACTGTGCAAAGTGCAGTGGTTCAAAGATAGTCTATGTATGATATTGAAACCGATGTTTGAAATTGAAATTGATATGAAGCATAAATTGATTGAAATTGATATGAAGATAATAGGTCCTGAATGACCAAAGATAATGTTAACTATAACAACAAATGAACTGATGATTGTGAAAAAGTGTCAAAATGCCTGATTCTGAACCTTATGATTGTGAAGAAGTGAGTGACTGATTCCAGACCTGATTGTCCTTATATTGAATCACATTAGTATCACATCTGAACCCTTCAGTTACCGAAGAACCAAGGAAAATAACTCTAACAAATCGATGGTTGCGAAAAGCTGATACAGTTTACAAGATTAGGAGAATATTAGATTGATATGGATCTCGATGAATTTGATATACCCCGAGTGATGATTGATTTGCCCCAAGCAATGAGGTCTTTTTGATGAATTAGCAACTAGACGTGGTTGTTGTCTTGATTACTGATGAAAGATAACAGATTTAGATTTATGATTTTGAATGATGTGCAATACCATGCCCCCTTCGGGATTAAAATTGAAATCTGACAAGAAAAGTCAGTGTTGAAGTTTAGAAGCATGTTAATTGATTTGAGAAGTGGTTAAACACATTCAAGAATGCATTCTGCATCATTGGAGGGTCCAAAAGACCAAATTTGACTAGGTTAAACAATGAGTTGACCATAGTTGACCAAGTTGAAATTTCAATAGTTTGATGTAAGATAGTCAGTTAAGTTGAATACTGGATTTCTATAATGATTGAAGGTTGATTGTACAAGCAGTTAATAATATAAATGATCTCAAATTTTGATTTTGATCCCAAAAAAGGATTCTACTTGCTGTTTCATTGGAGGAACCTTCATGTGAGATTCAGCTCTTGTTATATTTGAAGATGTGATTGAAGAATCGTTTAAGCATTGAAGTTCATTTAGCCATTGTGAGATCATGCAAACATGCAAAATGCAAAGAAACATGCAATATGAAATGCAACCTAAGACCTAGGACCTAGTCACTGATCATGTGTCTATCATTGCCATCATTGAATTTTTAGGTAACCAGATAAATCAATACAATGCCCACTAGCTATGAAACCATAGATATATGAATATTGATTTGTATGCACAAGAATCAATACAACACCCACTAGTCAACAACCATGGATATATGAATATTAATTTTGTTTTCAGAATGTTAGATTAGATATAAGCACCAAGGCACAAATGCCAGGATGACCTGAATATCATGTCCATTTTGATATAGCAATTTGTATAAGTATCAAAACATAAATGTCATGATGAGTAGAATACATCTTGCATTTCAAACACATCAAGCAGTCAAGAGATCATTCCAAATCCAATGTGCATTACTCGTAGTGACCTTTTATCATTCACATCCTTAGGTAAGATCGCGTTTCACAATAGGAGAAAGAACTCACTCAAAAAGATAATAGTTAGATTAAACTTCCTTGAATTTTATGAGTATCAATGGTCGAGGTACGCATGGCCATCCAATTCGAGATAGAGGCTCTTACAGTCAGACACCATTTCAATCCAGAATTTCCAAAGTTGTTAGATTTTCACATACAAGAAGAAAACAAAGAAAAGATTATGCCCCCAGTCATCACTCTCTAAATCTTGTAAAGGACATCATCGAAGAGCTTGAAGGGACACAATATGCAAGAAATCTCAATGTGAATCAGTAAGCATACAAGGAGATAAAAGCATGTAAACATCATAGATTGTTTTCAGTGTGATGTTTGATGTTGGATGTTGATGCAAAATCCTTTCTAGAGACAAGACTGATTGACTGACTCAAATGAAGCTTCAAAGGACTCTGACTGGATATGATACATCTAAGATACATTGGAGGCCATAGGATATGACTTTGATTGCCCCCAAGTTTGAACATTGATAGGATACCGACGCTTGAGCTGATTGGTGTACAGATTAACTTATTGAAAATAGGAATGCAGAAACAAACCGGAAGATATGTACAAACTAAAGCAAGAATGAAAGCTGGGAAAGACCAAGATTGCACTGATAGATGGAGCATTTTGAAACAAGTGGTGTCCGTTTGCCGAGTTTTCACCATCTTGGCAGAGATTCTATTTTTGCTACCAAGGTGCCTATTTCCAAGTTTTCACCAAGGCACTCTTTCTTTTTCTCATTTTTTTATATTTTTTATATTTTTATATTTTTTTGTACTTTTGATACTTTTTACTTTTTTAGTGAATCATCAAGGTGCCTATTGCTAGGTTTTCACCAAGATGTTCATTTGTTCAGGACTTTTTCCAATTTTGAAGATTTTTTCAGGACATTTTACCATACACTGAATGCTTTAGGCATAGAATTTCTTTAGATGGAGAATGTTGATTGGTTCTCGGTGCTGTTCTCCTTCAGTCATTGAGAGTTGATAGGCACCAGAGCCAAAAGTAGTAGTGATAACAAAGGGACCCAGCCAGTTGGGTTCAAAATTCCCCTTGCATTCTCGATGGGAATGATTTTTAGGATTCTCTCTCAAGACTAGATCACCAACTTGAAATTCTCTGTGTCTGACTTTCTTGTTGTAGCCTCTAGACATTCTCTTTTGATATACTTTGAGATGATCATATGCTGCTTGTCTGTACTCATCTAGTAGTTCAATTTATTGCAACCTAGACACTCTATAGTTATCATCAGTTACTAGACCATGCATTCTGATTCTTAGTGATGGGATTTCAACCTCAATAGGCAAGACCGCTTCAAACCCATAAAGTAAAGAGAAAGGTGTAGCCCCAGTGGGCATTCTGATACTTGTTTTGACACTGGTTCTGACACTTGTTCTGATATTTGTTCTGATACTTGTTCTGATACTTGGTATACTTGATAGCATCTTTTTCCATTACAAACTCCCAAGCAAGATCATATCATGTAGTCCCAATGTCTAGCAAGGTGGAGAACAAGAGGGATTGGCAAGCTAGTGGAAGAGATGGAAGACAAGAGGATGAAGGAGAATGAAGGGGAGAAATCCTCAAGGGAAAACTCCTCAAGAATACCCAAGCTAAGGAAAATTGTCATGTAAAGCACATTTGGACAAGCAATGAAAGGCTAGCATAGGATAAGTCATAAAATTGTAATGCAAGAGTAGGAAAGGATGCAGTCCAAAGGAGTAGACATGTCAAGAGGCTTCATAGCACTGTGTTTTACTCTTTTTTTTTTTTTTATTAGATTAAGAACAAAGGGGAAAAGGATAGTGAAAGGCTAGAATGAATGGAGGAAAATAAATATGAAGGCTAAGTAGGAAGGGAATGAAAGCAAGACCATCGTAAGATAGCTCACAAAATAGCCAAATGTTCATGTATAGATCAACATTGTCAAGATCAAAGAGAGAAGATGGAATGGATGAAATATGTAGAAGAACTACGCATGATGCTTGATTGCCAGATTTTCATCATAGTACTTATCTAAGGTTCCACAAGGGAGTAGTTTTCACCATAGGATGAATTTATTTCTCTTTACTTTTTCTACCAAGGCACCTGTTTTCAAGTTTTCACCAAGGCACATTTTCAATTTTTATTTTTTTTCATTTCTTTTTAATTTTTTTAATTTTTTTAATTTTTTAGAAGAAGGCAAGCTCTTTAGATAATGCTCCTTGAAAGGCTAAACCATGATATGCCAAGGATTCAAAATAATATGCTCAAAGATGCTGATAGGGAAAGGGAGATGGAAGAGAAAAATGGAAGATAAGGTTTTATGTAAAGTGAGTGAGGTTGGAAGATAGGAGCAATAGGCAAATGAGGAAAAATGATAGAAGGTAGAAGGATAATGAATGGAAGGGTTGTGAAAGTGTAAATGGAAAGGAAGGCAAGATAAACATCAACACACACCTTGAAGGGTGGCGAGAGGGTGGAGGAAACATGAATGAAGGAATACGTGAAAAAATATGGTGAATGGATAGCAGAGGTTATGGTTTAGGCACATGGAATGGAAGAATGTTTTTGGAAGAAGATGAAGTGGAAGTCTTTGGAAGCTTGAATGTCAACTTCAATTTCTTTTCAACACCAGACTCTTTCAAGAGGGACTTTGGAATCCATATAGCCATAGGATTTTTATCTCTTTTTGATGATCTAGAGAGAATATCTTTAATGATGGATTTTGGAACCCATACTTGTCTTGTAGTTTTTTTCTTAGATATCTCTTTTGACTTTATGCCTTCGTGTCGATTAGAGGAGACATGGTGATCTTATTTTTTTGATAGATTCTTGTATTGAACATTCAAGTTACTTCCAAAAGACTTGGGACTTGTGGAAGAAGGATGATATGACTGGTTTAGATGGGTGGGTGGATGAAAAGGATTCAAGGGTATGCATCTATGTTGATCTTGAGGAAAGATAGGAGATGGAGGTATGTAAGGACCCAAGATGGATGGCGAATTAGGAGAGTTAGGAGGGGAAAGTGAAGGGACATAAGGACCCAAGATGGAAGGTAGACATGAAGCCCTTAGTATTGGTGGAGGAGGTCCAAGGATGGACGTGGAAGATACAAAAGGATAATCAATAAATTCATCAGCATCTATATGACAACCAAGGATATTAGCATCTTTAGAGTGAGCATTAGAATTTTCAATAGAATCATGGACATCTTGAATATGAGCACCTTCTTTGATAGGATTGTTCAAAGCTTGCAAAGACTTAGGAAGAGTAGAAAGTGGAAGTGAACATGGAGTGGTAGAATAAGAAGATGGAAGACTTTGATCTTGACAAGGATCTTTGGATAGCACAAGCGTACAATTTTTTTCTTGATTTTCAATAGGCTTAACATTGGAAGTAAAACCACCATTTTTACCAACCTTAATGGAAGTAGCATCTTTGGAAAGTGGAAGTGGTGTAAGGTTATTTTGATTGTCAATAAGCTCAACAGTGTAAGTAGCAACTTGATCTTGCTTAGGATAAGATTTAAGACATGGTGGAATGCATGAAAAAGGGTGTGCAAGATCAAAAGAACCCTGAAGTGGATAAGAGACATCATGAAAAGGATTGGATGACATGGAGGGTTCTAGATCTTGATCCTTCTTTATGTTATTTTCTTTATCATTTTTAGAGTCCTCTTGACATGGAGCCACTTCTAAGGACAAGGAAGCATGTTGGAATTGTATGGAGGACTTTGGCAGAGATGGTGAAGGACTAGCTGAAGTAGGCATTATAGTGTATAAAGGCTTAGGATCTTTAGGTTTAGCATTATTAAAAGTATTTTCAGCCAAGTGAAGGTTAGCTTGAGTTTCTTTAAGAGGTATCCCTTGAGGATAACTATAGGAAACTGCATGAAAAGTAGTAGGACCTTTGGTAGATGAAGGACTTGTGAAAGATTTGATAGGCTTGGAAGCTTTAGGAAATGTATGGGTATTGGATGAAATAAGGGATGGAAGGGAACCATCACAAGACAAAGGTTCAGCATTAACATGATCTTTCTTGAGAGTATAATCTTTATTTTTAGGATGAGAGTTCTTAGAGGAGAGATCCTTATAGTATGCACATTTATAATCAACGCGGTAAGCTTTCTCTTCCTCAAGTGAAGTAGATGAATCATCTAGGTATTGTGCATAAAAATAATCAAAGTCTCTTTTGAAATTAGAATCATATGGATCACCATCACGATCTATCCAATGTGATGTCCCATTTCTAGTAAGCACGAGCACACGACAAGGAGGACTCTTAGGAACAGAGGTGTCATAGGTATCATTATATTGTCCATCATCATAGTTGTCATACTCTCCAAAGACGGATGTGTCACTCTCTGTGGAAGAGGTATCATAAGGGTTGTCACATTGCACACATTCTATTTGGGGGAATGGTGACATGTACAAGTCTTTATCAAATGGAAAAGGACATAGAGCTTCCATGGAAAACTCTTTAGGTTCCTTTTCTTTCTCAAGTTTGTTAAGCTTGACTTGCATAGCATGCATATGCTTCATCATAGTGGTGATTATAATTTCTTCCTCATGTGTACTAATTCTTTGAGACATGTTAGGAGTTTTAGGACTCCCTGGGATAGATCGAGGTGGAGTTTTTTTATTACCTCCGTGAGTTGATGGAGGAGGTATATAACTAGTTTTCAATAAAAAATTGTCAAGGCCATCATTTTTGTAAAGACCAGAATTGTAAAGTTGTTCAAGAGTGGGACCTTGGTGAGTATTCAAAGGTATGATATGAGATGTTCCTTCCAATTTCTTGTGTGAGGAAGCTCTAGTTTCCACCATTAACCCTGGATGACGCAAAAGAATAAGATACAGATAATTGAAAAATGATTTGATTCAAGAAGATCTGATGATGTAACCTTGTCAAGGTTTGATTGATTGAAGATTGGATTGGACATGAGTGAGGTGTACTGTGCCCTGGATGTATGGGTAGATTTTTGCAAAATATAGCAGATACAAGATGACAACACTTAGCCATTTTGATAGTTGATTGAAGATTGGATAGTTATGACAAGGTTTTGACACAAGATGAAAAAGACTCAAATTGATTAAATAGAAGGCTAAATAGGATTCAAAAGGCCACTTTAGGAAAATGATTGGATTCTCAGTATTTTCCATTCTGTTCCTGACATAGTGATTTGTTCAACAGATTCTAGAAATAGGCTGAAAAACCTAAGCGTCTAGCAATTCTAACAACTTTTCAAAATTTTCTCAAACAACACTCTGCAGACTCCTATGATAGTGGGTATGCTATGAAATGATAGTTGAAAAGCTCATACAATAGTTGGAAAAACTTGCATGATAGTTGCTAGCAGGATTTGACTTTTTAAATTTGACTGGCAGAAAGACTCGTACGACATTGGGTTCTTTACCATACGACACTTGGGTAGTAATGAAATGACATTTGATAAAAAATTGTATGACTTTCTGACCTCCTGAGACTACTTTTGACTCTAGAAATGAATTTTACTTCAAATTTTGCAAATTTAGGGTTTTCAGTTTTGGATTGTTTGTAAATGGTACTGTCCAGATTTGAAGAGTAGACCAGATTTGTTCATTTTTAGTAACCAAATAGATAAACAAGCACGCAAAATAGCAAGCAAGTGATTTTAAGCATGTCTAAAAATAATGAACAAGGGTAGAAGCAACCTTGTGAATGAACAATCAAGTGACTGAATTGTGCTAATCTCTGAGAGTGCTAATTGTGTATGTTCAAAAAAGTTTTGCAATAACACACATATTCCTGAAAATGAAAATTTGGCCTTGCTATGGTTTTTAGTAATGGTTTGACTCTACAACTTTTATGATCCAAGAGGGAAAACTCCAATCCAGGAACACCGGGG
The DNA here is from genome assembly GCA_027943335.1 of Chamaecyparis obtusa. Taxonomy (NCBI): domain Eukaryota; kingdom Viridiplantae; phylum Streptophyta; class Pinopsida; order Cupressales; family Cupressaceae; genus Chamaecyparis; species Chamaecyparis obtusa. The sequence continues at coordinate 2,241,100 of BSBK01003473.1, read as the reverse complement.
TTTTGATACAGTCTGAGAACTTAATCTTCAGGATCTGCTAGGGAGATTTGATAGCCCAACAAGAGACCACACCTGTGGAGATTTCTTCCAACATGACATTTATATAGTGGTTGTCACTACCACTGTGAAAATGGCTATTACCGCTTGAGGTTCCATCAACGTGGTTGACCCAATTAAGGGAATGTCCACTATGGTTAACCCTCTCTAAAGGTGACTCAAAAAATATACCATAGGGGGACTAGATCAGATTCAAGGATCTGGGTTTTTGGTACTATCCAAAAAGGAAGGAGAGCATAATCCCCTAGCCTTTTCACTTTTAACCCAAACAAAGAAGATAGATTAATCTGACATGCTAAGACCAATATTATCTCACAAAGATCTATGACGTCAACCCCTTATGATCTATCAACCTCTCCGGAGAGAGAATGCCTCGATCAAAAGTTGAAGACACACGGATCTAGTAGAACGTGAGGTGCCCTCAGTATCCTCCCTACCTACAAGGGTTCCTTCGTTGAGAAGTGTTTCACTAGAAACTCACTCTCTCAAGAGCCACGAATAGTGTTCATAGGGCCTATTTACTATGTGTAACAAAGATGCTGAAAAGCAAATCTATGTTCCTTTTTAGAGCCTAAATGAAATATGTGATATGAAAGCAATAAAGGTCACACAAGCTTGACATGCAAGATGTTCTGTTTAATCCAAATCAAAATGTTATCATCTAAGAAGATTACCTAAATTCCTCACAACGTGCTTAGTAGATGCTTACTTGTTTTTAGCAATTCTTGCACTTTTTCCAATCAAAACCACCAGGATTCAATAAAAAATAGAGAATTTCAATTGTTAAGATTAGCCGTTAGTCAAAATCTGAAAACCAAATATGACAAACTATCCTAAAAAATGAAATGACAATGAAAACTTGGTGCCAAAACTCATACGACAATGGGTTTGCTTCTAGACGACAGTTTAGAAACTTGTATGACACTGGGTGTATGATGATACGACAATTTAACTTCCAAACGACAGTGTGTATAGTCTAGCATGATTCTCAATCCAATATACTATTGTACGATGGTGGGTATAGTCTAAGATGACTTTTGTTAGAAACTTGTACGAAAATTATATGGACAAAATTTAAAAATTTTAGTTTTGGCTTAGAAATCGAGAAGAAAAGATAGAAATTGATAGAATTGAATTGGAAACCAGTTTTAGGTCCCCACGGTGGGCGCCAGAAATGAAAAATACAAAAAAATGAGAAAAAGAAAAAGTGCCTTGGTGAAAAGCTGGCAAATGGGTGTGACTTGTTTCAAAACGCTCCATCTATCAGTGCAATCTTGGTCTTTTCAAGCTTTCAGTCTTGCTTTAGTTTGTACATATCTCCCGGTTTGTTTCTACATTCCTATTTTCAATAAGTTGGTTTGTACGCCAATTTGCTCAAGCGTCTATATCCTATCACTGCTTAACACTTGGGGGAAATCAATGTCATATCCTATGGCCTCCAGTACATCTTAGATGAGTCATATCCAGTCAGAGTCCTTTTAAGCTTCATTTGAGTCAGTTAGTCTGTCTTGTCTCCAGAAAAGATTTTGCATCTACAACAACACAATCAAACACAAACTGAAAACAATCTATGCTTCACATGTTTTTATCTCCTTGTATGCTTACTGATTCGCATTGAGATTTTTTCATATTTTGTTCCCATGAGCTCTTCGATGATGTCCTTTACAAGATTTAGAGAGTGATGACTAGGGGCATAATCTTTTCTTTATTTTCTATTTGTATGTGAAAATCTAACAACTTTGGAAATTATGGATTGAAATGATGTCCGACTGTAAGAGCCTCTATCTCAAATTGGATGGCCATGCGTACCTTGACCATTGATACCCATAAAATTCAAGGGAGTTTGATCTAACTATTATCTTTTTGAGTGAGTTCTTTCTCCTACTATGAACTGCGATCTTACCTAAGGATGTGAATGATAAAGGGTCACTATGGGTAATTCACACTGGATTTAGAATGATCTCTTGACTATTTGATGTGTTTTAATGCAAGGTGTGTTTAGGTCATCATGACATTTATGTTTTGATGCTTATACAAATTGCTATATCAAAATGGACATGATATTAAGGTCATCCTCGCACTTGTGCCTTGGTGCTTATATCTAATCTGACATTTCAAAAATAAAATCAATATTCATATATCCATGGTTGTTGACCAGTGGGTGTTGTATTGATTCTTTGGCATACAAATCGATATTCATATGTCTATGGTTTCATAACTAGTGGGCATTGTATTGATTTATCCGGTTACCTAAAAATTCAATGATGAGAATGACCGACACATGATCAGTGACTAGGTCCTAGGTCTTAGGTTGCATTTCATATTGCATGTCTCTTTGCATTTTGCATGTTTGCATGATCTCACAATGGCTAGCTAAACTTCAATGCTTAAATGATTCTTCAAATCGCATCTTCAAATCTAACAAGAGCTGAATCTCACACGAAGGTTCCTCCAATGAAACAGCAAGTAGAATCCTTTTTCGGGATCAAAATCAAAATTTGAGATTGTTCATATTATTAAATACTTGCATAATCGACCTTCAATCATCACAAAAATCTATAATTCAACTTAACTGATTATCTTACATCAAACTATCAAAATTTCAACTTGGTTAACCATGGTGAACTCATGAATTAACCTAGTCAAACTTGGTCTTCTGGACCTCCAAATGATGCAGAATGTGTTCTCAAATGTATTTAACCACTTACATCAATTAACATGCTTCTGAACTATCAATGCTGACTTTTCTTGTCAGATTTCAATTTTCATCCTGAAAGGGGGCATGGTATTGCACATCATTCAAAGTCTATAATCTAAATCTGAAATCATATCTTTCCTCAGTAATCAAGATAACAACCACGTCTAGTTGCTGATTCATCAAAAAGACCTCATCGCTCAGGGAAAATCAATCATCACTCAGGGCATATCAGATTCATTGAGACCCATATCAATCTAGTATTCTCTTAATCTTGTAAATTGTATCAGTTTTGTAACTATCAATTCAATTGTGTTATTTCCTTGGTTCTTTGGTAACTGAAGGGTTCAAATGTGATACCAATGTGATTCAATATAAGGACAATCAGGTCTGGAATTGGTCACTCACTTCCTCGCAATCATAAGGTTCGGAATCAGGCATTTTGACACTTTTTTGGCAATCATCGGTTCATTTATTGTTATAGTTAACATTATCTTTGGTCATTCAGGACCTATTATCTTCATATCAAATCTTTCAATTAGTTTCTGTTTCATATCAATTTCAATTTCAAACATCAGTTTCCATATCATACACAGATTGTCTTTGAACCACTGTGCTTTGCATAGTAATTCAAAGAGGGGCAAAATGTAACACCCCAAAAATGGGCTATAGGTTCATTAATCTCCTATATCAACAAATCGAACGAAATTGACATCGAAGTCCTAACCTAAGGCACATCTGAACATCATCGAATTCTGATTGATTATCTCAAATTCTGCATCGGGAATATTCCTAGAAATATTCCTAATTATCTTGATTGTCTTTAATTTAATGATTATTTGGTGATAAATCCTATTTATCCTAAAGTTTGATTAATTGAATATTCTCAATATTTAATTAATTAGATTTAATTCTGCCACTTAATTGTTTGATTGAAGTTAATTCTATTTATTCCTAAATTGTATTATTTAATTTTGACAATAAATCCAAAATCCTATGAATAATTGATTAAATTCTTATTTAATTAATTAAAACAAGTTGTCAATTTTTAATAATATTATTTTTGAATAAAAGTTTGAAAAATAATTGATTAACCCATAAATCAATTTTATTTTTCAAAATCAGTTAAGTTGGAAATAAATCACTTTATTATTAAATTAATTCATAAATAAATCATGCACAATCAGAAAAGCAGACAACTATCAATTATCCATTAAAGCTAAACTCTATTTTGAGTTGAACTTTGCTTTTGCATGTTTTTGTGAGTTAATTATCCTTTATTTAAAAATAACTCAAAAATCAACCTGAGTTATTTGAGTGATTTATGGCTATTCTTCCATGCATCCTCAAAGCCCTAGATTTCTATAAAATCAAGGCTCAACTCTTCACAAATCATCTCATAATTTTGCGAGCTTACTCTACCAAAATCATCTACGAATTGCACAACTATTTTGAAGAATTGGAATCTGGAGAATCAAAGCTTATTGCGAATCAAAGCTATTGTGAGATCAATTTGGTTTTTACATTCATTTAGATTCATTTTCATATCATTGCTTGAAACTTGACAGGTACAAAATGTAATACCCCAAAAATGGGCTATAGGTTCATTAACCTCCTATATTGACACATCGAACAAAATCGACATCAAAGTCCTAACCTAAGGCACATCTGAACATCATCGAATCCTAATTGATTATCTCAAATTTTGCATCGGGGAATATTCCTAGCAATATTCCTAATCATCATAATTATCTTTAATTTAATGATTATTTGGAGATAAATCCAATTTATCCTAAAGTTTAATTAATTGAATATTCTCAATATTTAATTAATTAGATTTAATTCTGCCACTTAATTATTTAATTGAAGTTAATTCTATTTATTCCTAAATTGTATTATTTAATTTTGACAATAAATCCAAAATCCTATGAATAATTGATGAAATTCTTATTTAATTAATTAAAGCAAGTTGTCAATTTTTAATAATATTGTTTTTGAATAAGAGTTTGAAAAATAATTGATTAACTCATAAATCAATTGTTTTATTTTTCAAAATCAGTTAAGTTGGAAATAAATCACTTTATTATTAAATTAATTCATAAATAAAACATGCACAATCAGAAAAGCAGGCAACTACCAATTATCAATTAAATCTAAACTCTATTTTGAGTTCAACTATGCTTTTGCATGTTTTTGTGAATTAAATTATCTTTATTTTCAGATAACTCAAAAATCAACCTGAGTTTATCTGAGTGATTTATGGCTTTTTTTCATGCACCTCCAAAACCCTGGATTTCTATAAATTAAGGCTTTAGCTCATTCCAAATCATCTCATAATTTTGTGAGCTTACTTTGCCAAAATCATCTATGAATTGCACAACTATTTTGAAGAATTGGAATTTGGAGAATCAAAGCTTATTGCGAATCAAGGCTATTGTGAGATGGTTTTTACATTCATTTAGATTCATTTTCATATCATTGTTGGATCAATTTCATATCAGTTCATTCTAGATTAGATTCATATCATTTTTCCATATCAATATTAGCATAGATTCATATCATTTTTCATCATCATAATTGCACAGAAAATCCAAAAAAATAGATTAATTTACATCCAATTCATATCTAGATTTTGCATTCAAATCCTTTGTTTAGGTGTCGTCAAGGTCACTGATCTCAGTCTAATCTGAGAATATCATACTCGCACCCATTAGAAGGTGGTAAATCACTTGGTTAGTTTACTTTCAATTTATTGCACGATTTTGATTTTAAGCTAACCTCTAATGTTTTACTGAAGTGTTGTGTCTACAGATCAGGTACAAAATTCACACACATAGTATGCTGAACTTGAGAAGTACAATAAAATTCTGAAAGGTGAACTGACTCAATCCAAACAACAACTTGAAAGGCTATATTCAACTAGTGAGAAGATTGATGAACAAATATCTTATCAAAAACCATTCTATGATAAGACTGGTCTTGGATTCAACACTTTTAAAGAAAATGAAGAAAACAAGGAACCAGATCTGAAAATATTTGAAAGCATAGATGAGAAGAAGTCTGATGAGATTAAGAAGTCTGAAGATACACCTAAAGAAGAAGAATCACCTAAGCAAGAGGAATTCCCCAAAGGTATGCAAAGAGAATTCAAAGGTAGATTTTTTTTCTTGTAATACTATTGATCATATGAAGAGAGATTGCACAGGTAAGCAATTCAAACCTCTTAATGGTTATTATTATAATTGTCATAGTTTTGGACATAGAGCTATTCAATGAAGGAAACCTAAATTTATTGAGAATAATGATGGTAGTAGAATGTTTAGGAATACTAACAATGTAGATAAGAAACCTATTGAAGATATGAATAGAAGAAATGGAGTAATATGTTATAGATGCAACAAGGTTGGACACATTGCTAGAAACTGCAGATCACAGATAAATCAGCCTGGACCAAGATATGGAAACAATGGAATTTTTTGTCAGATATGAAACAAGATTGGACATACAACAAGGTTTTGCTGAATGAAAAATAGAGTTTTTCATCCTAATCCTAATCCCAGAAATCATGCAAGAAGAAATGAAGATGCAAGTAACAATCAAAAAGGATGCTGTAGTAATTCAGATGAAGTGAAGTTTATCAAAAACATAGATCAAGGAGACATATTCAACATTGAAGGTAATCAGGAAGGTGAAGCATTAAAAGGTAAGAATGAATCTTCACTTGACCCATCTCAAAGTACTTAATTTATGAAAATTGCAGTAGAATAGGAACTTAGATTAGTGTAGAAGTAGATATATGATGAGATAAGTCTTGCGTAGTTAATGCAATGTAGTATATGATGTTCTAATGCTATGGTTAAGAGCGCAAAGAAAAATATTATGTTTTGCAAGATCGCAATAAGTTTTAAGTTTTGTAGGTTAGCAGAAACAAGTTTTTGGAAAGAAGCAGCAAAAAAATTGAATGCGATGTCAGATCTAAGTAAGATTGAATTAATAAAAGGTCATGATCGGTATTATTTGATCATCAAAGTGAATTCAAGTGTTAAGGAGATCAAAGAGTAGTGATTGGAAGCATTTTTCAAGGATTTGGAGAAGAATTTTGTGCTGAATCTATGCAAGCCCTAAAATCATGAAATCAAGGTATTTTACTTGATAGATCTTTAAGTCAGTGAAGGAATTAGAAGAAATCATGGATGTTTCTTTAATTCACAATGTCAGAGATAAAAATAGATCTAAGTTGAAAAAGGAACCGGTAGAACCCTTGGAAGATGATCCTAGGTTAGCTTTATCATCCATACCAGATAGAGTTTTACATCTAGAGAATGTTAGAAGTTATCTTGGATGCAAACTAGAGACTGTCAGTGATAGTGATTTCACCAAGGAATATCAGAAGATCTACAATCATGATATGACATTGAAAGAAGGATTTGAACATTTGAAAGATAATGAAATCATTAAGTATGCATTACAGTATGAATTTGACAATGAAGAATGTACTAAGATTATCTTAAGAAGAATTCATAATGGGAAGTTTTGGTTAGAAGATAGAGTGATAGATATCATAGCTGATTTGATTCATGAAGTCACTGGACTATCTAAAATTGGAGCCATTCCTTTAAATGAGAAGAACATGAGGAAAATAGTCATTGACAACACAAATTCATCCTATAATGGTAGAGGAATTATGATTAGTAAGATTCAACAAGATGATGTCAGATATTTATGCAAGATCCTAACCACTAAGTTTTGTGCAAATTCAAGAGAGGATGACATGGTAGCTGGAATGATACATGTAGATTATCTAATGTGTGTTGACAAAGTACAAGTTGATATGTGTGAGATTTTGAGAATTCAACTGTTTGAGAATTTGGAAAAGATTAAGAAAACTAAGTATACACAGTTTAGGTTCTCATCCTTAATCACCTATATGTTTTTTCATCTATTGAGAAGATTTCCTTACACCATTGGAAATGACTGGAATGATGGCCAAACCACAATGGAAAGGATAAACCTAGTGTAAAGAAGGCATGTTATTGATAAAGTGAATGAGAGTGCAGTACTGGTAATCAAGACATTTCAGGATATAGTGTCTAGCAGATCAAGGATCCCACAGTCTCTTGTGGAGAAGTATAAAAATGAGATATGTTTCATGGTTGATACTGACTTTACCTACATTGAAGCAGTAGAATCTAGAACAGAGTTCATAGACCCTCTTGGCTATGAGATATTTGAGGTAGAGATAGAAGATTATGTGAACAGGTTACTTAAGTGTAAGTTGGACACTCACTGTAATAGGTTTGGAACCTTTGAGGAGAGCTTCAACTCTGCAAAGACCTTACTTGAAGAGAAACAGTCAAAGAAAAGAGTTGAGAGTACTATAAAGAAAATTCTAAAAGATACAGGGATGACTGAGCATGAATTCTTGGTAGCAAAGAAAATAATAGCATGAATCAGAGATATTGGACAAAAAGAAGTTTTATCTATTCCACCTTTATCATCAATTGTAGCACAATAAGAAGAAACACAAGTTAAGGTGAAAGTGGAAGAAATTGAGAAAGATCAAGAAGCAAAGATATCCACTAGATCCACTTCCTCCACATTTAATTGAAGTTAATTCTATTTATTCCTAAATTGTATTATTTAATTTTGACAATAAATCCAAAATCCTATGAATAATTGATGAAATTCTTATTTAATTAATTAAAGCAAGTTGTCAATTTTTAATAATATTGTTTTTGAATAAGAGTTTGAAAAATAATTGATTAACTCATAAATCAATTGTTTTATTTTTCAAAATCAGTTAAGTTGGAAATAAATCACTTTATTATTAAATTAATTCATAAATAAAACATGCACAATCAGAAAAGCAGGCAACTACCAATTATCAATTAAATCTAAACTCTATTTTGAGTTCAACTATGCTTTTGCATGTTTTTGTGAATTAAATTATCTTTATTTTCAGATAACTCAAAAATCAACCTGAGTTTATCTGAGTGATTTATGGCTTTTTTTCATGCACCTCCAAAACCCTGGATTTCTATAAATTAAGGCTTTAGCTCATTCCAAATCATCTCATAATTTTGTGAGCTTACTTTGCCAAAATCATCTATGAATTGCACAACTATTTTGAAGAATTGGAATTTGGAGAATCAAAGCTTATTGCGAATCAAGGCTATTGTGAGATGGTTTTTACATTCATTTAGATTCATTTTCATATCATTGTTGGATCAATTTCATATCAGTTCATTCTAGATTAGATTCATATCATTTTTCCATATCAATATTAGCATAGATTCATATCATTTTTCATCATCATAATTGCACAGAAAATCCAAAAAAATAGATTAATTTACATCCAATTCATATCTAGATTTTGCATTCAAATCCTTTGTTTAGGTGTCGTCAAGGTCACTGATCTCAGTCTAATCTGAGAATATCATACTCGCACCCATTAGAAGGTGGTAAATCACTTGGTTAGTTTACTTTCAATTTATTGCACGATTTTGATTTTAAGCTAACCTCTAATGTTTTACTGAAGTGTTGTGTCTACAGATCAGGTACAAAATTCACACACATAGTATGCTGAACTTGAGAAGTACAATAAAATTCTGAAAGGTGAACTGACTCAATCCAAACAACAACTTGAAAGGCTATATTCAACTAGTGAGAAGATTGATGAACAAATATCTTATCAAAAACCATTCTATGATAAGACTGGTCTTGGATTCAACACTTTTAAAGAAAATGAAGAAAACAAGGAACCAGATCTGAAAATATTTGAAAGCATAGATGAGAAGAAGTCTGATGAGATTAAGAAGTCTGAAGATACACCTAAAGAAGAAGAATCACCTAAGCAAGAGGAATTCCCCAAAGGTATGCAAAGAGAATTCAAAGGTAGATTTTTTTTCTTGTAATACTATTGATCATATGAAGAGAGATTGCACAGGTAAGCAATTCAAACCTCTTAATGGTTATTATTATAATTGTCATAGTTTTGGACATAGAGCTATTCAATGAAGGAAACCTAAATTTATTGAGAATAATGATGGTAGTAGAATGTTTAGGAATACTAACAATGTAGATAAGAAACCTATTGAAGATATGAATAGAAGAAATGGAGTAATATGTTATAGATGCAACAAGGTTGGACACATTGCTAGAAACTGCAGATCACAGATAAATCAGCCTGGACCAAGATATGGAAACAATGGAATTTTTTGTCAGATATGAAACAAGATTGGACATACAACAAGGTTTTGCTGAATGAAAAATAGAGTTTTTCATCCTAATCCTAATCCCAGAAATCATGCAAGAAGAAATGAAGATGCAAGTAACAATCAAAAAGGATGCTGTAGTAATTCAGATGAAGTGAAGTTTATCAAAAACATAGATCAAGGAGACATATTCAACATTGAAGGTAATCAGGAAGGTGAAGCATTAAAAGGTAAGAATGAATCTTCACTTGACCCATCTCAAAGTACTTAATTTATGAAAATTGCAGTAGAATAGGAACTTAGATTAGTGTAGAAGTAGATATATGATGAGATAAGTCTTGCGTAGTTAATGCAATGTAGTATATGATGTTCTAATGCTATGGTTAAGAGCGCAAAGAAAAATATTATGTTTTGCAAGATCGCAATAAGTTTTAAGTTTTGTAGGTTAGCAGAAACAAGTTTTTGGAAAGAAGCAGCAAAAAAATTGAATGCGATGTCAGATCTAAGTAAGATTGAATTAATAAAAGGTCATGATCGGTATTATTTGATCATCAAAGTGAATTCAAGTGTTAAGGAGATCAAAGAGTAGTGATTGGAAGCATTTTTCAAGGATTTGGAGAAGAATTTTGTGCTGAATCTATGCAAGCCCTAAAATCATGAAATCAAGGTATTTTACTTGATAGATCTTTAAGTCAGTGAAGGAATTAGAAGAAATCATGGATGTTTCTTTAATTCACAATGTCAGAGATAAAAATAGATCTAAGTTGAAAAAGGAACCGGTAGAACCCTTGGAAGATGATCCTAGGTTAGCTTTATCATCCATACCAGATAGAGTTTTACATCTAGAGAATGTTAGAAGTTATCTTGGATGCAAACTAGAGACTGTCAGTGATAGTGATTTCACCAAGGAATATCAGAAGATCTACAATCATGATATGACATTGAAAGAAGGATTTGAACATTTGAAAGATAATGAAATCATTAAGTATGCATTACAGTATGAATTTGACAATGAAGAATGTACTAAGATTATCTTAAGAAGAATTCATAATGGGAAGTTTTGGTTAGAAGATAGAGTGATAGATATCATAGCTGATTTGATTCATGAAGTCACTGGACTATCTAAAATTGGAGCCATTCCTTTAAATGAGAAGAACATGAGGAAAATAGTCATTGACAACACAAATTCATCCTATAATGGTAGAGGAATTATGATTAGTAAGATTCAACAAGATGATGTCAGATATTTATGCAAGATCCTAACCACTAAGTTTTGTGCAAATTCAAGAGAGGATGACATGGTAGCTGGAATGATACATGTAGATTATCTAATGTGTGTTGACAAAGTACAAGTTGATATGTGTGAGATTTTGAGAATTCAACTGTTTGAGAATTTGGAAAAGATTAAGAAAACTAAGTATACACAGTTTAGGTTCTCATCCTTAATCACCTATATGTTTTTTCATCTATTGAGAAGATTTCCTTACACCATTGGAAATGACTGGAATGATGGCCAAACCACAATGGAAAGGATAAACCTAGTGTAAAGAAGGCATGTTATTGATAAAGTGAATGAGAGTGCAGTACTGGTAATCAAGACATTTCAGGATATAGTGTCTAGCAGATCAAGGATCCCACAGTCTCTTGTGGAGAAGTATAAAAATGAGATATGTTTCATGGTTGATACTGACTTTACCTACATTGAAGCAGTAGAATCTAGAACAGAGTTCATAGACCCTCTTGGCTATGAGATATTTGAGGTAGAGATAGAAGATTATGTGAACAGGTTACTTAAGTGTAAGTTGGACACTCACTGTAATAGGTTTGGAACCTTTGAGGAGAGCTTCAACTCTGCAAAGACCTTACTTGAAGAGAAACAGTCAAAGAAAAGAGTTGAGAGTACTATAAAGAAAATTCTAAAAGATACAGGGATGACTGAGCATGAATTCTTGGTAGCAAAGAAAATAATAGCATGAATCAGAGATATTGGACAAAAAGAAGTTTTATCTATTCCACCTTTATCATCAATTGTAGCACAATAAGAAGAAACACAAGTTAAGGTGAAAGTGGAAGAAATTGAGAAAGATCAAGAAGCAAAGATATCCACTAGATCCACTTCCTCCACACCTAGCAAAAGAGTAAAAGAGAGTGCTACTGGACCAGGTAAGAGATAGAAAACATTAGTGCAACTAGTTCCAAGAAAAATTGTAGAAATCAAAGATGATGGCACTTCTATTAAGAAGAAAACTTGGAAACCTAAAGTTGAGAAGCTTAATGAGTAGATCATTCAGGATGGAGACTTTACAAGAATGAATAAGTACTATGAACTTTATGATTATGCAGAGAGACTAAATCTAGAAAATGCAGTGGTAAACATAAGATTTTGTTTGATAAGAAGTTTGATACAATTCAGGGTAAGATACTTGATGATTTGTACAATAAACTTGTGAATAGGAAGAAGAGAGCATCAGAGGAAGACACAACTATTAGAGAAAAGCTTGTAATAAAGCTTTGTGTAATAAAAGATGAAGCACATTTTAGTTAGATCATGAAAGCTTTAAGCACCCATTTGAGAACCAAGAAGAGAACCATTTAGATTATGGGAGGTAGATATGAAGAAGTTAATTTAGAAATAGAGCAAGCAATAATCAAGGTTATGTCAGAAAATGCTGGAGAACCATCAGTTGCAACAGAGAAAGTAGGTGAAACTGAACAAGAGGACATTCCCTCTCCACCAACCATTAACATTGAAGATGAAGTCATGAATGTAGAAGGAATGAAGATCATCTTGGATACTGATGATAATGTATTCAAGAATCTAGAAAACATTGTTGACAATTTGGCTTTTGAAGAGCGGGAGTCTACCAAAGGAGAAGAGAAAATAGAGACCAAAGTTGTAGAACCCTCAGTGACAAAAAACAAGTACCTATTCCCACTAAAGAAGATATCAATCTTACTCTTGAGACTGGAAAGAAGAATCAGATTGGATCTATGATTGAGCATTTGGGAAAGGAAGTAGATGATGATGATCACTTGGAATTGATCACATCCTTGAACAAAATCATCGGTAAGAACAAGAAAGTAAAAAGTCTTGAAGGATGCCTAAAGGAACTTACTGAGAAGTTACAAGGCATTGTAACTACACAAATTGCAGAAGTTGACCCTTTGGAGAAAGCAAAGAAAGTGATGAACACTTTTGACAATGAATTCACAAATCTATCTGATATAGCAAAAGTGAAAGCTCAAGCAGCCTATGAGGTCAAAATGCTTTTGAACATCAGCCAGAATATCATGAATGATATCAACAATATTGATATTTGTATAAAGGACTTGAGGAAGAATTTGGAAATAGGAAAATCTTTGTACATCTAGTGTACAAAATTAGAGACCTTGACGACAGAAGAATATCAAAAGATGAAGGTGAAGGAAGTAGAAATTCAGAATGAAACTAACTTTCTTTCTAGCCCCAATGTGAATGTATTTGATGTTGAGAAGAAAATTTGTAAGCTATATGATGAAATAATAGTTTTGCAAGATGAAAAAGAGAGAAAAATAAAAAGATTCACTCTTTTAAGAGAGCACACTTCTATGAAGTTAAGCATTATTGAAGAGCAATTGGAAGAATGTCTTTCAGCTAAGACATGTTTTCAAAAGTTTAAGTTTGAGAACCTCCAAGCATGTGAAATAGCATCTTATGGATTGAGCACAATACTCAGTATGGTAGATTCCATTAAGAAATCATGGGAGAAGGAGTTCGAAGATATAAAGATTGATTTTTCAGATTGTGTTGCACCGGCTTTGCAATAATGAATTAAGGTATAATCTTTTTGAGAATACAGTTTTGTAACCCTCCTTACCTTTATTTTGTCATTGTTGTCAAAGGGGGATAGATATATTGCAAAAAATTGATAAGAAATGATAAGGATTGATACTCTTAGGGGGAGTACTGTATTAGAGATAAGTTTTTTTTGAAGTTATAAGGATAGTATATATTTTATACTATGGCCACAATTTTGAGATTTTGAAGTTGTAGACTTAGCCAATTTTCTCATATGTTGCCACCAATGAAAAAGGGGGAGATTGTTGGCAATTTGGATGAGTTGATTACGTAGATTTTGTCATTATGGAAACATATGATCTACATGAAGATCACACAGGTCAGAGAGCTAGTATGATACATCGCAATACAAAATTGTCTAAGTATGAGATAGTGTTTTTACTGGTGAACCTAGAGATAGTTTTTGTTTGCGATGTTGATTAGAGTAAGTTCAGTTCTTGTGCACTTGAACATAGACTCTATGATGACTGTTGAAGACTCATCTTAGAGTGCAAGTCAGTATGACATGTACGGAAGAAGTTATGATAGTTTTACTAAAGATAGTGTCAAGCTGACATGACAGAATATGAAGACATAATTGGTAAAGAGTTAAGGGATTATTTTGTTTATCAAAATAATGACTTAGCAATATAAAGGGATGACATCCTAGATGTTAACCCTTGGATAAAGTTATTTGTAATATGATAGCCGACTGGAAAGTTATTAATCCTAATAACTTGTATAAATGTAATTGCAAATTGTAAGAAGGATAGAATGTAATGATGAAGTGATATGATGCGAGATATATGATGCATATGTAACAACGATAGTAAAAGAGAAGTGAAAAGACATTGATGTAAGTAGTATAAGGTTATGTACCTTAACCTTCTTTTGTAATCAATGTATATTGTACAATACTTGTTTGGGTAGTGGGCTCATCTGGTAATCACATTTTGTACTACAAACTCCTAACAGGGTTGAGGCTTCTAACAAGGCCTATAGTCCCTTAATAAGAACTGAGACACTATATGCATGTAATAGACTCCTAATAGGGTCAACATCCTTAACATGATACTTTTTATTAGTGGATCTTTGTGGGTACCATCCCCACCGGGGTTTTCCCTTGGCTAGGGTTTCCTTGAGAACAAATAATGTGTTATGAGTTCTTTAGTTTTATTGCTATGCATGTTGTTTAGCTTCTTATGTTATGCATATGTTAAGATAATCTATTATATCCATAATTGGGCAAAAGTAAAAGTTTTTAGAATACTGATTCACCCCCCCTCTCAGTATTCTCTATTTCTAACACTTCCATCGCCATAACTATCTGCAGACGAGCCACCTTGACCATCTACTTCACTGCAAGTTGAGAACCCCATGCCACCACCATGAATTTGTCTCTATAATTCAGGTTCATCCTAAATGTTCAAATCAAATCTATCTACCTATGTCAAATTCTTATGTGAACCAGGACATGGAATTTTCTGTCATCCAACAAACCTAGCCACCTGTGCCAAGCAACATCGACTGCATTTAAGTCGACATGACACCCCAGGAAGAAAGATCAGGCTAGGACGGCTAATCAGATATTCTTTGTCATCTTCACAACCTGCAACCATCCTGAAAAATCAATTCTGAGCTACCTCCTTTGTCGCATATGGCTCACTGGATCAAACATTGGTAGAAATATCTATAGGAAGGTTCAAGTTTGGGCTCCAAAGGCCACTTGGTTCTATTTTAAAACATGACCATCGATATCATCATTTACTGGCAAATCTAACGGCCTAGATCACTCTCCACAACAGTTACAAGGCCCTCTAAAAAGTCATCGGCCACATCATCTATCAGAAAAAATGAGAAATGAACACCTCAGCATGACCGACACCTTGGACCCATGACTTTACTTAAGTTTTCATCAGACGGTTGTCTCATAACCGTGATGAATATCTCTCGAGCATTTTTCCTTGGTGGCAATGCAAAAATCATCCATCTTGATCAAATTTTAACTTTTTTGGATGTCAAAAACCCTGGCCCCATCGAGAAATGCCACGTTGCTGCTGAGCTCAACCAATCAGAACTAGACACCTTAGCAATATTTGACAATGGACCCATGGCTTTACCAACTTAAATTGGATGGTGGTCGCATGATCACAAAGGGTAAGAATATTCCTTATGATCATGTGACAACCATAGATCTAATTGCACTATCATCACTTGAAAAATTTGGGCCCACTTTGACCTATCCTCATCACCATCCAGCTTGGCCAATCTGAAACGAGCACCACCTGCGACACCTGACACGGGTCTCACCATGACATCAGGTTCCTTCATTTGGAAGATTGGATGGTTGTCGTAATTCCAAGAAGATTAACCCTCGAGCACCTTTTCCTTTTGGTATCATGATAATCATTAATTTCAAACAAACTTTAACCTACCGAGTGACCTAACCACCATAAGAAACATAACCGCTCACCGGATCACTGAATGAAAAGGGAATATTCTATCCGATTGGGAGATAAAGAAATAAAGGGAGTCACGGGATTGGGAAATAGAAAAGAATATTCAATTGAGCCTTAGAGATCTCGTGACCAACCAATCATGAAAAATTCCACATGAGAATATAGTGACTTAAGTGACCGAAAAAGGTAATGGTGAAATAGAACCGATTGTAGGTTTTTGAGGGTTTTTTACCTCCAATAGTCATATTTTTTCAAATTTAATGGCTATTAGACCAGAGATATAAAAATTTGTAGAGACCAAGGGAAGAGGCACAAAACCATAAAAATTCTCAAGGTTCTCAACAGGGCTTAAAAAAGTGAAGATTTCTGGATAGAGCCTAGCCTGTTGGCCAAAATTGTATGGAACAAGAAATTTGGGTAACATTTTGGTGATTTTTGCTGGATGTCAGCCTACTAGAAATTAGATCAGTGGCCCTAAAATAATTCATTGGGCATAGGAGCCATCTCAAGAACACAAGGACCTTCTTGACAAAGAGATAGACTTGAAAATAGGACGAACATAAATGTGCTCAAGCACTTCTTGGAAAATAGGGAAAACTAGCCTAGAAAGCAGAGATAGAAAAATAGGGAAACATGTTTATAGAGATTTACAAGGAAGGATTAGCCTCAAAACAAGGCTTCAAGTGGAATCCATTGACTGATATAGGCAAGGCATCTCCTTGAAGAGTTGATAGCTAAAAAGCATTAGGCCCCTTGCACTCAATGATGAGAAATGGACCTTCTCAAAAGGAATCAAACTTTGTATGTCTGCCAGGTTTTGATTTGAACTCATCCCATTTGAGAACTACATCTCCAATTTTGAAGCTTCTAGCTCTAGCTCTTTTATCAAAACTTTTCTTTGTTTGTATCTGATAGAACTCCATATCTTTCATTGATTTATCTCTGAGTTCTTCTAACTCCATCAGTTGAGCATATCTGATTTGTAAGGGATCCCCTTCTTCGAATAGGACATATTGAGTGGCCAAGTCCAAAGCTAGAAATTCAGTTGAAATGGATAGCTTAGCCTCTTTGCCATACACTAACATGTAAGGAGAATTCCAAATGATCTTTTTTGGGGTAATCCTATCTAACCATAAGGAAAATTTTAATTTAGTATACCAATCTCTTTGGTTATCCTGCAGATTTTTCTTGATTATCCTAATCAAGTTCTTATTAGTTGATTCTACCAAACCATTGTCCTGAGGGTAGTAATTTGAACTTGTATTCAGATAAATTCCATTTTAAATTGCCCATTTTGAGACTTTAAGGCCTGTGAATGCCAATGCATTATCTGATATTATGGACTCTGGAGTGCCAAATCTATGAACTATATCATCATAAAAACTTAAGATGGCACTCTCATTTGATTCTTTCAATGCAACTGCTTCTGTCCATCTAGTGAAATAATCTGTTGCAGTGATTATCCACTTGTGGCCTGCACTAGAGGGAGGATTAATCATGCCAATAAAGTCTATGCCCCATTTTATGAAGGGTTGCTCTGTTCAGATTGATTGAAGGGGAAGAGTTGCAAGCCTTTCTTTGCCTGAAAACATGGCACATTTGATGCATTTTCTCATGTAATCATGGCTATCCTTAAAGATATATGGCCAATAGTATCCGGCCCTCATGATTTTAAAATCAGTAGTCCTAGGAGAAAAGTGACCTCTAGAAGGTCCATCATGAAATTCAAATAGGACAACAACTATCTCTTCTGAATTAATACATCTCAAAAGGACACCATTGTGATCCTTTCTAAAAAGAACATCTATCAGCACAAAGGGAATAGATTGTAATCTATAATATCTTCTTTTTACTGAATCTAGGCTTGTAGGACATTGTCTTGTCTTTAAGTAATGAATCATATTAGGCAACCATCCTGCTGCCCCGACATGTTCCTCTGTAGGATGCACAACCAGAGATGCATCCATTTGCTCTGATTTATTTGAACTCTCATCCTCTGCCAAATTCTCACAAAGACCTCTTCCTTTAACCAACTTGGTGGTTTGAATATCAATGTCATATTCCATTACTTTGGTAATCCAACCAGCTCTTTTCTCATTTAGATCCTTGGAAAGCATAAATTCTTTGACACTTGGATGAGTAACTTTCAAGTGTACTTTGTTATGGGTCAATAGATATCTAAAATTTTTAAGGCTTTTTACCACAGTGAGTACATGTTTTTCCACAAAAGAGTACCTCTATTCATACTCTTCTAAACCTTTTCTAAAGAAAGAAATAGGCTGCTCTGACCCTTCTGAATTTTCTTGGGTCAACATTGCAGACATAGCATCTGAACCCCCATAAGCGTAAAGGGTAAAATCCTTTCTAAAATTTGGGTTTAATAGAGCAAGAGCTTCTGTCAAGGCCTCTTTGATAGCTTGGAAGTTGGCCTTCCTTTCTTTAGTCTAGTTGAAGACTGAACTCTTCTTTAACATGGTTGTCAAAGGCTTCAGTAATTCTGCAATGTTAGGTAAGAAATGCCTAACAAAGTTAATCCTTCCTATGAAGGATTGAAGGCCTTTCTTGTGATGTGTCAAGGGTAGTTCTAGGATGGCTACAATCCTTTCAGGGTCTACTACGATTCCTTTCTTGGATACTATATATCCTAACAATCTCCCCTCATGAACTGCAAACACACATTTCTTGGGATTAAGAGATATCCCAAACTCTCTACACCTTTCAAATATTTTTCTCAAATGTTTGATATGATTTGCTGCATGTTTGGAATAGACAATTATGTCATCTAAGTAGACTAGTAAAAATTATTACATGAGGCTTTTAAAGGCCATATCCATTGCCTTTTGAAAAGTAGCACCTGCATTTGACAAACCAAAGGGCATCTTTTGATAAGCCATGGTTCCCCACTTGGTTGTGAATGCAGTCTTGTATTGGTCATTTTCATTAACTAGGATCTAATTTTATATCCTAAATAGCCATCCAATAATGAAAATCTCTCAGACCCAGAGACACATTTCATGATTTGTTCCATAGAGGGTAATGGATGGTGATCTTTTAGAGAAGCTCTATTGAGATCCTTGAAGTCAACACATAACCTCAACTCCCCATTCTTTTTCCTTACAGGAACAAGGTTGGAAATCTAACTAGTATGCTTAATGGGGTAGATGATACCACTTTCTATTAATTTGAGTACTTCTCTATGCATAAGTGGCTCAAGCTTGGGATTAACAGGCCTTTGTTTTTGCCTTACTGGCTTGGCATTAGGCTCTAGTTCAATGGTGTGCTGAGCAAGGGCTGGATTAAAACCTTTAAGGTCTTCATAATACCATGAAAATACATCACTGAATTCCTTAAATAATTGGGTGTAAGCCTACTTTTCTAAATCAGTATTTACTTTTCCAAATTGTAAGCTTTTACCTGGTTCCAACTCTAATTCAACACAATGTTCTTGTTGAACTACCAGGCCATCTTTGTTATTTTTAACATGATCATCCTTGTTAAAGACAACTTCTAAGGTGACAAGACCTCTAGGCATCTTATTAGATCTAAGTTGTATCACTTGGTCACCATAGCTCTGCAATAATCTATCTTGGTTATGCTCTGAGAAGACGTCTTCCTCAAACAAGAACTGCAGAATTTGCTTATCATTGTCAAACACTTGCCAATTGACATTGTTATCAGGAATAGAGGGTCTGACAATCACTTTAATGTGCTGCTGGTCCCTTTCTTTTGAAACACTGTTAGGAATGTCATACTGAGATCCAACAACAGCTAACCTGTCTATTTTTTGATTTAGCTTCCTAGGGATGGCAACAATATTGAAAGCACAAAAATCTTCAATTGTATCTCAAACTCTATGTTTGTATGCTTTCATGGTGTCATTTTTTTTTGCACTTATCCCCCTCACTTGGCTGACTACTAACTCACTGTCACCATAAAATTTTAGGCCATTGAGCCCTCTCTTCCTAGCCCACTCTAGTCCATTCACTAGACTTTCATACTTTGTAGTATTGCTAGTGCAGGAGAAATTGAATCTGAAAGTGTAATACCCCAAAAATGGGTTATAGGTTCATTAACCTCTTACATCTTGAAATTCGAATGAAATTGACATCAAAGTCCTAACCTAAGGCACATCTGCACATTATTGGAATCCTAATTGATTTTATCATAAATTTTACATCGGGGAATATTCCTAGCAATATTCCTATTTATTCTAATTATCTTTAATTTAAATATTATTTGGCGATAAATCATATTTATCCTAAAGTTGATTAATTGAATATGATGAATATTTAATTAATTAATTTAATTCCACCACTTAATTATTTAATTAGATTTAATTCTATTTATTCCTAATTAATATTGTTTTATTTGACAATAAATCAAATTTGCTAAAAATAATCAGTTGAATTCTTATTTAATTGATTAAATTAAATTGTCAAATTTAATAATATAGTTTTGAGTAAAAGTTTGATTAAAATAATTGATTAACCCACAAATCAGTTATTTTTAAATTTAAAATCAGTTAAGTTGAAGATAAATCACTTTATTTATTTAATTAATTGTGCACATTCAAAGAGGAGTTAAACTTTAAATCAGGAAATCAATGCAAGTTATTAACTTTTGGAAACTCAACATCTATTTTGAGTTCAAAGCTAATCTAAACTTCTGATTTGAGTTAAAAAGTTGTTCTTGCATGATTTTGCATGATTATGTGAGTTAATCGTCTTTGATTTCTTGTTGACTCAAAAAGCAACTTGAGTTCAACAAGAGTGATTTATGGCTTTTCTCATGCACCTCCAAAGCCCTGGATTTCTATAAAATCAAGGCTCTACTCTTTACAAATCATCCATGAATTTGCATAATTACCCCGGTGAATTGACATCTGAAGAATCAAGCACTAGTGACAGGCAAATTTGTGAGATCATTCATAATTTTCATAGCTTTTGCATAGTTTTTCATATCATTTAGCATATCATTGTTAGATTAATTGCATATCATATCAATTTTCATATATTCTAGCTTAGATTCATACAGTTTCTTTCATCATAATTGCATAGAAAATACAAAAATATAGATTAAATCTGCATTCATTAGTTTTTCAATTCTTTGCATTCAAATCCTTCGTTTAGGTGTTGCATTGTCACTGATCTCAATTCCAATATGAGAACATCATACTCGCACCTACTAGAAGACAGTAAATCGCTTGGTTAACATAGTTTC
This sequence comes from Chamaecyparis obtusa, assembly GCA_027943335.1. Taxonomy (NCBI): domain Eukaryota; kingdom Viridiplantae; phylum Streptophyta; class Pinopsida; order Cupressales; family Cupressaceae; genus Chamaecyparis; species Chamaecyparis obtusa. The sequence goes on along the minus strand of BSBK01003473.1, from coordinate 2,219,638 downwards.
AATTACTTGCAAATTTTAGTTTTTGCTAACCTCTAATGTTTTACTGAAGTATTATGTCTAGCTAGGTACAAAATTCACACACACATTTTTGGTGCCCACCATGGGGCAATCTACCTTTACATGCTGGTTTTGATTTTTTTTTGGAGCTAAAACCCTAAAGTTTCAAAGATTTAATTTTATCTCCCAAATGGCTTAGATTTTTGGTCTAAAATTTTTCTTTTAGGTTGAAGACGTATTAGGAAAGCTTCAATAAAAAATTCAGAATTTTTTGAGATGTTTTGAATTTTCAATAATTTTTTCTTGATTTTTCAAAAAAAATTAATTTCTGACACAAATCAGCATATTTTAAAGAAATTTTTAGATTTTTGGAAAGATCTTTAAATTCTATAGGGAGTCTATTCTTTGTATTTTAAATTTGGATGCAATATAGTAGCTCAAATAGTCAATTTACAAAAACTAGTCTGTCTTGGTAAAATGGGTCTCTAGGGCACAAATGAAGAGATTTTTCTAAAATTTTTACATTTTTTGAAAACTCTCTATTTTTTATCTGGGGTCTCTATTTTGCATTTCTATTTTTTGTGGCCGAAATCATATCAAAACAATCAAATCTTGTTGACTAGGTCAAATGCAACAAAAAAAATAAAATTTTGTGATGGGTATGCACTTATTTTTCACATGGTTCAATGAATGATATGAGTTGTCATTTGGATTAGTTTCTGGTTATTATTGCTCCTAATAATTTATTTTCAGATCTAACCCTAGATTTTTCATAAGTTGAATATACATTGCATATCTTGTTTGCTTATTTTCTTGTCAGAGAGTTTGTGGCTTGCTTGCGCGAGATTGCTTAACAAAGCTAAAAATTAGGTAAAATCTACTAAGTGCATTGCGAGAGAATTAAAGTATTCTACTACATCTGAAAACATTTCAATTTGGACATAAAATGAACATCTCATGTGTCTAGCTTGAGTGCCTTTCCTGCTTTCATAAATCAGACTTCAATTTTTGGGCTATAAAACGAACATAGATTTGCTTTTTGCATATGTGTTACACATAGTAAATAGGCCCTATGAACATTATTTGTGGATGATCTTAAGAGATTGAGCTTCTTTCACTTGTTTATTCATGCGAAGCTCCTCTTGAGAAAGGATCCCCTTGTAGGTAGGGAAGATACTGAGAAAGTCTCACATTCTACTAGATTCATGTGTCTTCAACTTTTGATTGATACATTCTCTCTCTAGAGAGGTTGATAGATCATAAGTAGTTGATGTCATAGATCTTTGTGAGATAATCTTGGTCTTAGTGTGTCGGATTAATCTATCTACTTTGTCTTGGTGAAGTGAAGAGGTTATGGGATTATTCTCTACTTCCTTTTTGGATAGTACCAGAAACTCGGATCCTTGAATCTGATCTAGTCCCCCTGTGGTATCTTTTGTGAGTCACCTTTAGAGAGGGTTAACCATAGTGGACATTCCCTTAATTGGGTCAACCACATGGATGGAACCTTAAGTGGTAATAGCTATTTTCACCATGGTAGCAGCCACCGCTATATAAATGTCCTTGTGGAGGAAATCTTCACACGTGTGGTCTCTTATTGGGCTGTCAGATCTCCCTAGCAGCTCCTGATTGATTAATTTCTCAGACTATGTCAAAACCCCAGTGTGCCTGGATTGGATTTTGCCCTCTTGAGATCACAAAAGTTGCAGAGTCAGACCATTATCACAAACCCTAGTGAGGCCAAATTTTTTTTTTTTCTAGGAATATGTGCGTTATTGAAAAACTTTTTGGAACATACACAATTAGCACTTCTAGGGATTAGCACAATAAGTCACTATTGCTTGTTCATGTGCAAGGTTGCTTTTGCCCTTGTTCATTGTTTTCAGACAATTGCTTGCTATTTTGCGTGCTTGATATCTTCTTGGTTACTTGAGACAAACTTTTACACAGATCTTAAAAAATTGGACATAAAAAATTGCAAACAAACTGGTACTGAAAATTAAAAAATTGCAAATCTGAAGCAAAAATCCTTGCTGGTGTCAAAAGTCATCCTAAAATTTTAAAACTCGTATCAAAGCCAAAGTCAAAGTTGTCAGAGATTGGTCAAATTTGTCAAAAATCTAGCTTTTACAGCCTATTCCCAAATTTTGTCAAAATAGCGAGCTGATTCTTGTCATTTCTAGTCATCCTTGGTCGGTCTGGGTCAAATCTTAGGTGCTATGACATGTTGCTCAACATCCAAATAAACTTAAATGGTATCAAGTTGCACAAAATGACTCTTGCTCTTCTTTCTTCCACATCTCTCATGTCTTCCTAGTCTCCCATTTCCATCCTTTCTCCTATTCCTTCACGCTTCTTCCTCTTTTTCCTAAAACTCTTCACATCTTCTTGATTCTTTTCCTGTTATTATCTACTCTACTTTCTTCTATTCATCTCTTCTGTCACTTCCATGCTTGATTCCTCCTCTTCCAGAACCATGAATTTCAGCTATCTTTTTATGGAACCTCTCTTGAAAATGGATGATCTTGAACTCATTGCTCAATTCGAAGAGTATTATTCCAAAAAGCCCATGAGTGATAAATTTATGATAAAAATAAAGAAAAAATTGATTGAATCAGATGCCTTTTCTAGGATCATACACATGGTCATGTCACAACCTTCTTCTTCCAAACATCTTTCATATTCTAAGTCTTCTCATCATTTCTCATCATCCACGTCTTCTTCCTCTGCTAGTTCTTCACCTTCCTCTTCTCCACAATCTTGTTCCTCTTCTAATTCTCCCAAGAGTCTTACTTCTCTTCTCAATACATACCATAATGAGCAACGTGATAACCCTTATGATACCTCTTCCACAGAGAGTGACACACCCATCTTTGAAGACTATGATGACTATGATGACAGACAATATAATGATACCTATGACACCTCTGTTCCTAAGAGTCCTCCTCATCGTGTGCTTGTGCTTACTAGAAATGGGACGTCACATTGGATAGATCATGATGGTGATCCATATGATTTTGATTTTTAAAGAGACTTTGATGATTTTTGTGAACAATACCTAGATGATACATCTACTTCACTTGAGGAAGAGAAAGCTTACAGTGCTAATTATAAATGTCAATACTATAAGGATCTCTCCTCTAAGAACTCTCATGCTGAAAATAAAAATTAGACTCTCAAAAAAGATCATGTTAATGCTGAACCTTTGTCTTGTGATGGTTCCCTTCCATCCCCTACTTCCTCCAATACCCATACATTTCCTAAAGCTTCCAAGCCTATCAAATATTTCACAAGTCCTTCATCCACCAAAGGTCCTAATACTCTTCATGCGGTTTCCTATAGTTATCCTCAAGGGCTACCTCTTAAAGAAACTCAAGCTAACTTTCACTTGGCTGCAAATACTTTCAGTAATGCTAAACCTAAAGAGCCTAAGACTTTATATGCTATAATGCCCACTTCAGCTAGTCCTTCACCATCTCTACCAATGTCTTCCATATAATCCCAACATGCTTCCTTGTCCTTAGAAGTGTCTCCATGTCAAGATGACTCTAAAAATGATAAAGAAAAGAACATAAAGAAAGATCAAGATCAAAAACCCTCCATGTCATCCACTCCTTTTCATGATGTCTCTTATCCGCTTTAGGTTTCTTTTGATCTTGCACACCCTTTCTCATGCATTCCATCATGTCTTAAGTCTTCTCCTAGTCAAGATCACGCTACTTTTCTAAAAATGTGCCTAAACTGCAACCTCTGCTATCCATTCATCATATTCCTTCACGTATTCTTTCATTCATGTTTCCTCCACCCTCTCACCACCCTTCAAGGTGTGTATTGATGTTGATCTTTCCTTCCTTTCCATGTACCCTTTCACAATCCTTCCATTCATTATCCTCCTACCTTCTATCCTTTTTCCTCATTTTCCTATTCCTCCTATCTTCCAACCTCACTCGCTTTACATAAAATTTTATCCTCCATTTTTCTCTTCCATCTCCCTTTCCCTATTAGCATCTTTGAGCATATCATTTTGAATCCTTGGCATATCATGGTTTATCCTTTCAAGGAGAATTATCTAAAAAGCTTTCCTTCTTCCAAAAAAAAAAAAAAAAAAAAAGAATTAAATTTTTTTTTGAAAATGTGCCTTGGTGAAAACTTGGAAACTGACACCTTGGTAGCAAAAGTAAAGAGAAATAAATTCATCCTATGGTGAAAACCACTCCCTTGTGGCACCTTGGATAAGTACTATGATGAAAACCTAGTAATTAGGCATCATACGTAGTTCTTCTACATACTTCATCCATTCCATCTTCTCTCTTTGATCTTGACAATGTTGATCTATACATGAACATTTAGCTATCTTGTGAGAAATATTACGATGATCTTTCTTTCATTCCCTTCCTATTTAGCCTTTATATTTATTTTCCTCCATTCATTCTAGCCTTTCACTATCTTTTTCCCATTTGGTCTTGATCTAATAAAAAAAGAGTAGAACATGATGCTTTGAAACCTCTTGACATGTCTACTCCTTTGGGCTACATCCTTTCATTCTTTGGCATTATGCTTTTGTGACTTATCCTATGCTTTCCTTTTATTGCTTGTCCAAATGTGCTTTACATGACAATTTTTCCCTTGCTTGGGTACCCTTGAGGATTTTACCCTTGAGGATTTGTTCCTTTCATTCTCCTTCGTTCTCTTGTCTTCCATCTCTTCCACTAGCTTGCTAATCCCTCTTGTTCTCCACCTTGCTAGACATTGGGACTAAATGATGTGATCTTGCTTAGGAGTTTGATGCCCATTCTTTCTAGGGGCATCCTTTGTACATACTGATTAGTACTACCTATTGAGGTTGAAATCCCATCACTAAGAATCAGAATGCATGGTCTAGTAACTGATGATGACTATAGAGTGTTTAGGTTGCAAGAACTTGAACTACTAGATGAGCGCACACAAGAAGCATATGATCATCTCATAGTGTATCAGAAAAGAATATCTAGAGGCTACAAAAAGAAAGTCAGACATAGAGAATTTCAGGTTGGCGATCTAGTCTTGAGAGAGAATCCTAAAAATCAATCACATAGAGAATGTAAGGGGAAGTTTGAACCCAACTGGCTGGGTCCCTTTGTTATCACTACTACTTTTGGCTTTGGTGCCTATCAACTCTCAACAACTAAAGGAGAACAGCTTTGAGAACCAATCAACATTCTCCATCTGAAGAAATTCTATGCCTAAGGCATTTAGTGTATGGTAAATTGTCCTGAAAAAATCTTAAAAACTGAAAAAGTCTTGAAAAAAATAAACATCTTGGTGAAAACCTAGCAATAGGTGCCTTGATGATTCACAAAAAAAGTAAAAAATATCAAAAGTATAAAAAAAATTGGGAAAAATAAAAATACAAAAAAATGAGAAAAAGAAAAAGTGCCTTGGTGAAAACTTGGAAACAGGCACCTTGGTAGCAAAAATAGAATCTCTGCCAAGATGGTGAAAACCCAACAAATAGGTGCCACTTGTTCAAAATGCTCCATCTATTAGCACAATCTTGGTCTTTCCCAGCTTTCAGTCCTGCTTTAGTTTGTACATATCTCCCGGTTTGTTTCTGCATTCTCATTTTTAATAAGTCGGTCTATACACCAATCGGTTCAAGCATCTATATCCTATCAATGTCATATCCTATGGTCTCTAGTGTATCTCAGACATGTCATATCTAGTCAGAGTCCTTTGAAGCTTCATTTGAGTTAGTTAGTCAGTCTTGTCTCCAGAAAGGATTTTGCATCTACAACAACACAATCAAACATCAACACAAAATGAAAACAATTTGTGCTTTTTACATGCTTTTATCTCCTTGTATGCTTACTGATTCACATTGATATTTTTGCATATTATGTTCCCTCGAGCTCTTCGATGATGTCCTTTAAAGGATTTAGAGAGTGATGACTGGGGGCATAATCTTTTCATTGTTTTCTTCTTGTATGTGAAAATCTAACAACTTTGAAAATTCTAGATTGAAATGGTGTCCGACTATAAGAGCCTCTATCTTGAATTGGATGGCCATGCGTACCTCGACCATTGATACTCAAAAAATTCAAGGAAGTTTGATCTAACTATTGTCTTTTTTGAGTGAGTTCTTTCTCCTATTGTGAAATGTGATCTTACCTAAGGATGTGAATGATAAAGGGTCACTACGGGTGATTCACATTGGATTTAGAATGATCTCTTGACTGTTTGATGTGTTTGTATGCAAGGCATATTCTGGTCATCATGACGTCTATGTTTTGATGCTTATACAAATTGCTATATTAAAATGGACATGATATTCAAGTCATCTTGGCATTTGTGCCTTGGTGCTTATATCTAATCTGACATTTTGAAAATAAAATCAATATTCATATGTCCATGGTTGCCTAACCAGTGGGTGTTGTATTGATTCCTGCACATACAAATTGATATTCATATGTCTATGGTTTCATAACTAGTGGACATTCTATTGATTTATCCGGTTACCTAAAAAGTTCAATGATGATAGAAAATTGACACATGATCAGTGACTAGGTCCTAGGTCCTAGGTTTGCATTTCATTCTGCATTTTATTTTTCACTTTGCATGATTGCATGATCTCACAAATTATTGAATTAAACTTAAATGCTTAAATGATTCTTCAAAAATGCTAAAAACATATCATAAGAGTTGAATCTCACATGAAGGTTCCTCTAATGAAACAACAAGTAGAATCCTTTTTCGGGATCAAAATTGAAATTTTAGATCGTTTATATTATTCACTACTTGCATAATCAACCTTCAATCATCAAAGAAATCCAGAATTCAACTTAACTGATTATCTTACATCAAACTATCAAAATTTCAACTTGGTCAACTATGGTCAACTCATGGTTTAACCTAGTCAAACTTGGTCTCCAGGACCTCCCAACAATGCAGAACATGTTCTCAAATGTGTATAACCACTTCTCAAATCAATTAACCTGCTTCTAAACTATTCAACGCTAACTTTTCTTGTCAGATTTCAATTTTCATTTTGAAGGGGGCATGGTATTGCACATCAATCAAATCTTAATCTGAAAATCAATCTTTCCTCAGTAATCAAGACAACAACCATGTCTACTTGCTGATTCATCTAAAGTCCTCATCACTTGGGGCATATCAGATTCACAGAGATCCATATCAATCTGGTATCCTAAATCTATCTTGTAAACTGTATCAACTTTTCATAACTATCGGTTCATTAGTGTTATTTCCTTGGTTCTTCGTAAATGATGGGTTCGGGATGTGATACCAATATGATTCATACAAGGACATTCAGGTCTGGAATCAGTCACTCACTTCTTCACAATCATAAGGTTCAGTTTCAGGTGTTTTGGCACTTTTTTGTAATCACTGGTTCATTGTTGATATAGCTAGCATCATCTTGATTCCTGGTCATTCTGGCCCTGGGTCGATATCTCTTTTTCAAATCTTTCAAATCAGTTTCATACATACATCAAACACATACTATTCTTTGAACCACTACTCTTTGCACAGTGATTCAAACAGGGGCAAAATGTAAAACCCCAAAAATGGGCTATAGGTTCATTAACCTCTTACATCTTGAAATTCAAATGAAATCGACATAAAAGTCCTAACCTAAGGCACATCTACACATTATCGAAATCCTAATTGATTTTATCATAAATTCTGCATCGCGGAATATTCCTATCTATTCTAATTATCTTTAATTTAAATATTATTTGGCAATAAATCATATTTATCCTAAAGTTGATTAATTGAATATGATGAATATTTAATTAATTAATTAAATTCTGCCACTTAATTATTTAATTAGATTTAATTCTATTTATTCCTAATTAATATTGTTTTATTTGACAATAAATCAAATTTGCTAAAAATAATCAGTTGAATTCTTATTTAATTGATTAAATTAAATTGTCAAATTTAATAATATAGTTTTGAATAAAAGTTTGATTAAAATAATTGATTAACCCACAAATTAGTTAAGTTGAAGATAAATCACTTTATTTATTTAATTAATTGTGCACATTCAAAGAGGAGTTAAACTTTAAACAGGAAATCAATGCAAGTTGTTAACTTTTGGAAACTCAACATCTATTTTGAGTTCAAAGCTAATCTAAACTTCTGATTTGAGTTAAAAAGTTGTTCTTGCATGATTTTGCATGATTATGTGAGTTAATCTTCTCTGATTTCTTGTTGACTCAAAAATTAATCTGAGTTCATCAAGAGTGATTTATGACTTTTCTCATGCACCTCCAAAGCCCTGGATTTCTATAAAATCAAGGCTCAGCTCTTTACAAATCATCCACAAATTTGCACAATTACCCTAGCAAATTGACATCTGAAGAATCAAGCACTTGTGATAGGTGAATTTGTGAGATCATTCATAATTTTCATAGCTTTTGCATAGTTTTTCATATCATTTAGCATATCATTGTTAGATAAATTGCATATCATATCAGTTTTCATATATTCTAGCTTAGATTCATATAGTTTCTTTCATCATAATTGCATAGAAAATACAAAAATATAGATTAAATCTGCATTCATATAGTTTTTCAATTCTTTATATTCAAATCCTTCGTTTAGGTGTTGCATTATCACTGATCTCGATTCCAATCTAAGAACATCATACTCGCACCTACTAGAAGGCAGTAAATCGTCTGGTTAGCATAGTTTCAATTACTTGCAGATTTTGGTTTTTGCTAACCTCTAATGTTTTACTGAAGTGTTGTGTCCAGCTAGGTAAAAATTCACACACACAAAAAGCTGTATAGTGTCTTTCTCCTTTTGGGGACACTAGCATAGCACCACCACTAGAACCATGTCTGCTTCTTGATGAACTACAACTGATTTAGAACTAGAATGAAGAATCTATAATTCAAGATTACTAAGGAGTTGATGATTAGATATGCAAGATGATTAAATCAGTATTATGTTGTCATTGATGTCAACTAGCTTGACAGTACTTATCTTGTAAGTTACTATACCGACACATCTGAAGGAAGGTGAAAGAGATGAAGAACCAAAATATCTACATGAGGAAGATGTATATGACAGATGAGGATAAGGAATACACTGAGTAACTTGTTGATGAGTCTATGACTTGATAAAATTGACTTTATTATGTTGCATTCATCTATGATGAAGAATAGAGCTGAAAGACACAAAGCAGTGTTGTCGATAAATAAAGCATTTTAGTATACACTGATGAAGTGGAGTGTATACCAAGTGTAGTATTAATCAAGCCTATGTTCACTGATGCATTTTTTTGTTAATCAAGAAAAACAAAAAAGAATTAAATGATCAGTTTAGCCGATAAAGTGATGAGCTGTAAAGTGTATGAAATCGAGGTAACAGATAATGTTTGTTATGAAGATCAACGGCTAACATAAATAAAAAAGGATCTAATGGAGCAGATTGAAACATGTTACTGACACATCAGTCGAGGGAGCTTAAAGCAGCAAAATCTATGAATATGATTAAGCGGAAAAATCTAATGGAGGAAAAGAAAATGATTTACTCATCTATATAAGAGACATTGGTTTCATTATGAAAACATGCCAGAAGAAGAAGATACTATAGAATTATCATGTGGAGAATTTTTCATGCATTCGGATCATACTGGTCAATAAGAACCGAGCTGTAGAATAGTTACCGAGCTATAGAGAGTTATTACCGATGGATAGTAAGTTGATATAGTATTGAATCTGAAGTGTTATATTGATCAGAAATATTTGAATGAGCTGAACATTGATCTGTAAACTACAAACTAAAGTTGTATTTAGGTAGATCATCTACTGTTACATATTTAACCATTGTACATAGTCAAATCTCTTAACCGAGTGGACTATGAAAGTCTTTTGATGTTTCATTCATAGAGTGAACATTGGTATCCTATCAACCCCAGAGTGACTGCTAGTTGGATGATAAATTCTGGTCTAAAATCCTCTAACAAGGTCACACCTAACAGTGTGTTTGTAAACCTTTAACGGGGTTGGGTCTTCACTGACCTCACTTCAGAAGAGTGAACAATTTTGGGTTGCCAATCCCAGGTGGTTTTTCCCTTTACAGGGTTTCCACGTTAAATCTCTTGTGTTATGTGTTGATTGTGATATTTGTTTGTTATCATATTTTGCATATTACATGTTAGATTTAATCGGTAATTATTACAAAGTTTAGACTGTCAATCGGTAAATACACAGATAGTGAGAATATTTTATGTTTACCAACTTGCAGAAGTAGTAGAATTGTTTTGGATTATATAGTTTGAATTGGGACACTGGATAACTGATTCACCCCCCTCTTAGTTATTCTAACAATTGGTATCAGAGCGTTGGTTGCTTAGAATAGATTTTTAAGGACTTTAGTAAAAAGGTCTCAAGATGTATAAGAGGGAAGTGCCAAAGTTGAACAAAGATAAATTCACAGTATGGCAAAGCTGGATGAAGTTGGACATATCTAGAATTGGGAATTTTGCACTAGAACTGATGGAGAATGGCTACATTGAACCGACACCAGGTCCCCTGACTCTTGATCAACTAAAGGATAGGCATGAACACAATATTACTATGATGGAACTTGTTGCTGCCTGTACCGATGCTAAATTTGAAGACATTAAGGGATGCACTACTACCAAAGCCATGTGGGATAAACTGACTCTAATATATAGTGGAGATGTGAATGTTAGGAGAGCCAGAGTAGAAAGCCTAAGAGGTCAATTTGATGATATGAAGATGAAAGAAGGTGAGAACATTGTGCAATATACAAATAGAAAAAAAGAGGTAGTACATGCTATTAGAGGATCTGGCAGAGTTATTGATGATGAAACAATGATAAGCAAGATTCTCAGAACTTTGCTACCAATTTATGTGATAAGGATCTCTGTAATTCATGAAACAAGGGCTACATCCAACCTCACCCTTGACACTTTGATCGATAAGCTTACAACCTTTAATTGAATAACTTTGACAATAGTGTTGTACCTTCTGTTGAATCTACTTTCATGTCCTCTTTGAATATTGGTAAGTCTAGTAGCAAGAATGATAAGAATAATGATAGTGACAGTAATACCGATGATGAACTTGATGAGCTTGAAGCTCTTATGGCTAGAAGATTGTCCAAAGGTAAGGGAAGATATAGAGGCAAGTTACCTCTAGCAAGTTTTAATTGTAAAGAAGTTGGCCACATCACTGCTAGATGTCCAAATAAGAAAGATGATGATAGATCCAAAGACTGATCTGAAGGAAGCTATGGGAGAAGAGTCAACAGAGGCTACCAACACAACAATAGAGAAAATCGAGATAGCTATGACAAAGGGAAAAAGGTATGTTACATAGCCAAAGAATTTGAATATGAATCTGAGACTGATGATGATGTAGAAGTAGTATTTGTTGCTATGAAGGATGATTCATAAGAAGAAGAGAAACATGAAGAGATAGCACTAATCTCTAAAGTAAGCAGAAATGATACATGGACCATAGACAGTGGCTGCACACATCATATGATTGGTGATATAGAGAAATTTGATCTAATTGATGAATATGATGGTGGATCTATTAGAATGGGAAATGATGCACCTTTTATGGTGAGAGGTAAAGGTTCACTGGTGATTAATGATAGAATAAAATGTGAGAAAGCATATTGGGTAGATGGACTAAACTAGAATTTGATAAGTGTGGCACAACTGAACAACTCAGGTCACCGACTTGCTTTTGAGAGAAAAAAGGTAAGAATTTATGATGATGGAGGAAGACTTGTTGGAACCGGTACACAATCCATAGGTAATCTATTTTATCTTGATATTGATCAGTCTTCTTGTTTATTAATGAAAGATGAAGATGCATGTTGTGGCATAAGAGGTCATGTCATGTGAATTTTGATAACATGGTCAAGATTAGTAAGAAGAAAAGAGTTAGAGGATTGCCTAACTTGTCAAAACCAAATCATGCTATGTGTCATGAATGTCAGAAAGGTAAGATGACTAAGTCTAGTTTTAAAAGAAAAGACTATTCAACAAAGAAAATAATTGAATTGGTTCATATTGACCTATGTGGTCCTATGAGAACTCAGAGCTATTATTGTGATATATACTTTATTCTTTTTGTTAATGACTGTACTAAAATGATGACTATTATGTTCCTGAAAGATAAATTTGAATCTTTTAAGTTGTTTAAATGGTATAAGGCTAAGGTAGAAAAAGAGACTGGAAAAAAAATTAAATGCTTAAGATCTGATAGATGAGGTGAATTTATCTCTGATGAATTTACTAATTTCTATAATGAGAATGGTATTAAGAGACATGTCTTTGCACCGAGAACACCTCAGCAGAATGGGATTGCTGAAAGAAGGAATAGGTCAATCATTGACTATGCTAAAACACTAATACTACAAAAGAATGTTGCTCAGACATATTGGAGGGAATCTATTAGCATAGCTATATATGTGCTTAACTGAGTACAACTAAAGAAGGACACCAACCAGACACCTTATGAGCTATGTTTTGGACACAAACCTACTATAAGTTATTTCATAATTTTTGGAAGAAAATGTTTTATTCTGAAATATGAGAGAAATGGAAAATTTGATTCTAAAGATGATGAAGGAATATTCTTAAGATATTCTACTAAGAGTAAAGCATACAAATGTCTGAATAAGGTTACAAATAAGATGATTGAAAGTACCAATGTTTGTGTTGATGAGTATGATGACATAAACATAGAAGAAAGAAAGGAACTGGAAGACTATGGTAGATTCACTTACATTGAACTTCCTGAATATCTACCAAAGTCACAACTTGTGATAACCGGTCAATAGGAAAATAACCCCGAGGAACAGGAAAGGGAAACTGACGAACAAGATGGTGCTACCAAGCAAGAAAATGAACCTAAATAGGATGAACAAGAAAGAAGAAACTGAGTACTGGCTAGTTTTGTTAGAAGACATTATCCTGAGACACAAATTATTGGAAATAGACAAGCTGGAATTCAGACAAGAAGCAAAACAAGACAAGGTACATGTCTAGTTTGTGAATTTGAACCAAAGAATGTGAAAGTTGCATTAGAAAATGAAGAATGGGTTAATGCAATGAAGGAGGAAATAGAAAAAATAGAGAAAAAAAAAACTTGGTCCTTAGTACCTCGACCTAAAGATAAGAATGTTATTGGTACTAAATGGATATTCAGAAACAAAAAGAATGAAAATGGTGAAGTGACAAGAAATAAAGAAAGATTGGTATGCAAGGGATATGCACAGGAAGAAGGCATTGATTATGGTGAAACATTTGCACCTGTTGCTAGATTGGAAGGAGTTAGAATGTTACTTGCATATGCTACACATAAGACATTTAAGGTTTATCAAGTGGATGTGAAATCAGCATTTTTGAATGGTATACTTGAAGAAGAGGTCTACATAGAACAACTTGAAGGTTTCATTGATCCAGACAATAGAAACATGGTATGTAGATTACACAAAGCTTTATATGGTTTGAAGAAAGCACCGAGAGCATGGTATGAAAGACTGCATACTTTTTAAGTATTGGATTTGTAAGAACCAGTGAGAACAACAACTTGTACATGAAAGATGATACTGATGACACTATTATTATTGCTGAAATTTTTGTTGATGATATTATTTTTGGAGGTCAAGATCATGTATGTAAATCTTTTACTGATGACATGAGGAATGAGTTTGAAATGTCTATGTTTGGAGAGATTAAATTCTTTCTCAGATTACAAGTGATACAATAGAGTGATGGGATATTCATCACACAGTCCAAGTACATAAAGGAAGTCTTGAAGACATTTGGAATGGAAGATGCTAAACCTGTGGGAACACTGATGGCTACTGGAAGTAAATTGACAAAATAAGATGAAACTATAGAGGTAAACCAAACACTTTACCGATCCATGATTGGTAAGCTCATGCATGTAGTTCACAGTAGACCAGATATAGCACATGCCGTGGAAATTGTTGCTAGATATTCTGCTAATCCTAGACAATCACACATGATTGCTACTAAAAGAATCTTAAGATATCTAAAAAAGATAGAGGATTATGGATTATGGTATCCTAAGGAAGGTAAGTTTAAGCTAAAAGTTTATACTGATGCTGATTGGGCTGGAAATGTGGATGAGAGAAAAAGTACCACTGGAGGAGCATTTTTCTTTGGTGAAAGACTTGTAACCTGGACAAGTAAAAAGAAGGCTTTTATTTCTCAGTCTATAGCTAAAGCATAGTATGTTGCTACTGCTACTAATTGCTCAAACATTGCATATATCAAGCAAGTGTTGGAAGGAATGAATGAGGTAATCATTGACCCAGTGATCATATACTGTGACAACACAAGTGCTATTAATATTTCAAAGAATCCCGTGATGCACTCTAAGACAAAGCACATATCAATTAAGTATCACTACTTAAGAGAACAAGTGCAGGAGAAGCAAGTAAAGTTAGAATTTGTTACATCTAAAGAACAACTTGTAGACATTTTTACAAAGCCTCTACCGAAGGACACTTTTGAATATTTGAGGACTAGACTTGGGGTCCATCCCCTGTCTATTGGTCACTAATGTGATCTGGATGTTGCATCAGCCTAATCTTATCAGAAGATCATTCATGTTGATGTAGCATAGTTCACACTTTGGATTTTGTTCAAGGTTGTGATTAAGTTTGAAGAACTGAAACAGATTGGGATATCAGTATACTAAGATATAGAGGAAGTAATGGACAACAGAGAGTTACTTAGCTACTATAGAGTTGATTATTTATTTGTTTCTTTGGCATTTTTGTCAAAGGGAGAGATAAATAATATGAAAAGAAAAGGAGATTTGCACCGATGAGAACTATCTAAGGGAGAGATAATCTAAAAGGAACTTGAGAACTAAAATTATCTAAGAATGACAAAGCTATATTTTATAATGTTGTTTTAGTAATGTAGTGATTAAACATATTAAGCTAGGGAGAGCTTATACTACACAACATTTGATCACAGAGTTGTAGAAAACATGTTTGGTATGTGTATGGTACATTTCATATTACTTGAGTTGCCATCAATGCCAAAGGGAGAGATTGATGAACTACAACTGATTTAGATCCAGAATGAAGAATCTATAATTTTAGATTACTGAGGAGTTGATGATTAGATATGCAAGATTATTAAATCAGTATTATGTTGTCATTGATGTCAACTAGCTTGACAGTACTTATCTTGTACGTTACTATACTGACACATCTGAAGGAAGGTGAAAGAGATGAAGAAAAGAAATATCTACATGAGGAAGATGTATATGACAGATGAGGATAAGGAATACACTGAGTAACTTATTGATGAGTCTATGACTTGATGAAATTGACTTTATTATGTTGCATTCATTTATGATGAAGAATAGAGATGAAAGACACAAAGTAGTGTTGTTAGTAAATAAAGCATTTCAGTATACACCGATGAAGTGGAGTGTATACTGAGCACAGTATTAACTAAGCTTGTGTTCACTGACACATTTCTTTGTTAACTGAGAAAAATAGAAAGGAATTAAATGATTAGTTTAGCTGATAAAGTGATGAGTTGTAAAGTGTATGAAATCAAGGTAATAGATAATGTTTTTCATGAAGATCAACGACTAACATAAATCAAAAATGATCTAATGGAGCAGATTGAAATGTGTTACTGACACATCAGCTAAGGGAGCTTAAAGCGGCACAATCTAATGGAGGAAAAGAAAATGATTTACTTGTCTATATAAGAGACATTGGTTTCAATATGAAAACATGCCAGAAGAAGAAGATACTGCAGAATTATCACGTGGAGAAGTTTTCATGCATTCTGATCATACTAGTTAATAAGAACTGAGCTACATAACAGCTACCGAGCTACAAAGAGTTATTACCGATGGATAGTAAGTTGATAGAGTATTGAATTTGAAGTGTTATATTGATCAAAAATATTTGAATGAGCTGAACATTGATCTGTAAACTACAAACTAAAGTTGTATTTAGGTAGATCATCTACTGTTACATATTTAACCATTGTACATAGTCAAATCTCTTAACCGAGTGGACTATGAAAGTCTTTTGATGTTTCATTCATAGAGTGAACATTGTTATCCTGTCAACCCTAGAGTGACTGCTGATTGGATGATAACTTCTGGTCTAAAATCCTCTAACAAGGTCACACCTAACAGTGTGTTTGTAAACCTTTAATAGGGTTGGGTCTTCACTGACCTCACTTCAGAAGAGTGAACAATTTTGGGTTGCCAGTCCCAGGTGGTTTTTCCCTTTATAGGGTTTCCATGTTAAATCTCTTGTGTTATGTGTTGATTGTGATATTTGTTTGTTATCATATTTTTCATATTACATGTTAGATTTAATCGGTAATTATTACAAAGTTTAGACTGTCAATCAGTAAATACACAGACAGTGAAATATTTTATGTTTACCGACTTGCAGAAGTAGTAGAATTGTTTTGGATTATACATTTTGAATTGGGACACTGGATAACTGATGCACCCCCCTCTCAGTTATTCTAACACTTCTAGCTCCATCAAAAAACAATTCCCAAACCTAGTTGCTTTGATCCCCTGAATCAGTGTCCTCTTTGAGAATGTTTGGCTCTATGGCACCACTTTCTTGTATCAAATAGCTTCCCAAACCAACATCCCAAATAACATTTTCTTGGGCCTCTAAAGCCTTTTCTAATTTTCATTCATCTAGTAAAATATCAAAGATATTTTCTATCTTAGTATTTACTTCTCTGATAATCGAGAAGTCATTGCTATCAAGTGCAAGGTAGTTTGTATTGATCGCATTGGACATATATGGTTCTATATGGTGTGCTACCAATGATTCAGATTTAATGGTGACCTTGGTACCATATCTTGTGTGGAAGAGCATGTGAGATGAGTCAGAAGAAAGGTAGCCTCCTATCTTGGCTATAGACTCCCTTGACAAACATATGGAAAATAAAGCAGGGAGATCTATGATATATATATCAAGTAGGATGGAGAAATTAGGACTTGCATGGAGGATTAGACTGGTATCTTTGGCTACACCTACTATATTGACTGAGGATCCATCAAGTTGTGTAACCCTTTTTTGGAAGGGTTCATATTTAAGTCCTAATTGGTCAGCCACCTTTTTGGGCATTACAGTACTAGTAGCTCCACTATCTACCATATAGTTATGTACTAAGGATTTTCCAATAATTAAAGATACATAAAAGGGAGGTTGTTTTAAGTTCCTACCTTGAATGGTATTTGCTTTGGGGCTGCTACTTGGAGCCTCCTTTTCTTGATCAATGTTGACCAACACTGGCTTTGTTGCATCATTTGTAGGCCGAGGAACAGTCACTTTAGTCATGGCTTTCTTCAAAATCTCAGGTTGTTCTAGAATAGCCAAAGAGTCCCACATAGACATAGTGAAATTCACCTTCTTCATGTTGTCTACAATGTTGAAAGGTGTCACAGTGTGTACTCTTTGTTGTCTTTTACTATGATAGGCTCCATCGGAGCCTTCTTCAATATCTTAGGAGCAGACGGCTGCAGTGATTCTGCAGATGTAGTAGCTTTAATCCCAAAATCTTCTCGCTCCATGTCTTGGGCTCTTCTCTTTGACCTTGTGTTGGTAGCAATGGAAGATTCACCACTGACTCCATTGAAGTATTGCTTCTCCCAATTAAAAAGAGCAGTCTCATTAATATGTGCTTCTTGCTGAGGAATTGATCCACTAGAAGAGGCCTCTAATTGGGCATGTGAGGCATTCTAAACCATTAGAGCTTGGTTCATCCATCCATTTGAACATGTAGCTTGATTATGAGGCTGATTACAAGGAAAGCACCATTCATTGTCCAAAGTTAGATTTTTTTGGCTAGGGACCATATCTCTGACTGGATTTGCAAAATTAAGAGGTGCAGGGTTGTATGGTTGGAATGGTCTTTTATTAAAATTTTGCCTTTGTCCTTGATAACCTCCTTAGTATGGTGGCCTAACTTGCTGATAAGACTATCCCTAATTATGATATTATTGATTGGGACCTTGACCTTGTGGCTGAATGGGTGGTCTGATTCCTTGCCCTTGCTTCTTTAGGTTTTTCACCTCCTTAGTTAATGTCTATAGTAGATTTGTCATTTCTTGCTGACTATATTGCTAACTATTTTTGATTTCTTGTAGTTCCTAAGAGAAACTTATCTTTAAATCCTCACCACTAGTACTATCATGAGTTGCTAAGATGGTGGGAATAGGGGTAAAAGGAGGTAATTGTAGAGGTGTGATGGGCTGAAGGTTGGGAAAGATGGGCATGGGTGGCCTTCTTGCTATCATGCCTGCCTGGATTAAACAATTTTCAGCCCAGACAGCTATGTCAAAAGCTTGGGGTAAAGAGGTACCCCCCATAGATTGGATCATGATAGAGATCTAATTATTCAAGCTTTGCAAGAAGTATAAGAAAGCATGATCAACTGATGGTCTCACTGAGACTGAAATTCTATTCCATGTCTTGAGAAATCTATTATTATAGTCTGTCATTTGCTCTTGAGGATCTCTCTTTATGGTTGTTAACTGCTCAACCAGGGATAGGTTGTCTGATTTATCTTCAAAGTGTTTACTCAATGCATCCCCTAATCCATCCCATGAATTAATAGAACCAATAGCTAGAGTTCTAAACCACTCAAGAGCCTTACCTTTGAGAGAGGCTGCCAACAGCTTAGTGACCACATCCTCTTGAGTTATATTATGTATACTACAGATAGTAGTCACATCTCTTATATGTTCAAAAGCTATTGTTTGTCCTTCACCTATGAAATTAGGTAAGCTCTTCAATGCCACTAGGGGCACATCATGATGTTGAGTGAAGTTCAATGGACTTCCTTGGTTGAAAGGGGCAAAGGCAAACTGTCTAGCCATTGTAGGAGCTGAAATTTACTGAGTAGCAACTGTGTGAGTTGTATTTGATGCTGGATCTAAATCCTCCTCTAAATCCCTAGTTAGAGATCTTCCTCTTCTTCTAAGATGAAAGGACAAAGGTCTCCTCTCCAAAGTATTAGGTGGTGTAGAATATATTCTTCTTACAGGGGATTCTCTTTGAGACAACCTTCCTCTATATTTTCTCTTTGAGGAAAGCTCTGAGAATTTAGTGGGCTTTGATCTCCTTGTCTCTATCTTTCTCATAAACTTTGAACAAGGCTCCTGAATCTTACACCAGTGGAGCCGCCAGATATACTTGATAGGAAGAACCCTCTGAAGGTCTGTATTATGTAATCAATATATTAGAGATAGCATAATATTTTAAAGATGAACTTCTTTGTATGTTAGAAACATTATGCCCAAGGTGAGGTGTCTTTGAATCTAAGATTTTGAACTTATAGGATTACCTTGAACATAAATCTAAACTTAATAGTCCCACTGGGTGTGCCAAAAATGTTATACACTAAGTTTGCACCCTTGGTTCAAGCTCTCTTGGTCTTGATAACCTAGTATAACTTTGGGATCATCTCTAGGTTGTGGGACCTTTGCTAACTAAGATGAAACCTCCAAGTTCTAGGCTGGTTCCTCTTGGATAATCACCTTAATTTTATTTTTGATAGGAAAGTAAATTCTTGAGGGGAGAGGGATAGAAGGAATGCTGAAGGGAAATGACTGAAAGAAAACTACCTACTAGGTGATACACTGAAATGACATGAACACAGTATATTGACCAAATTAGCATGAAGGCTCTTAGATTTAATAGAACACAATCTTCCTAAATAGGCTTGCATAAGTGTTTCACAGAGGGGTTTGAACAAAAGACTCAGACTGTGACCTGCAAGAAAATGTTCTTTTTAGCAAAAGGGGCACAAGAATGAGATAAAATGATAGGGGGTTGATTTATACCCACAAGATCATTCAAATAAAATCATACACAATAGCACACAAATAAGATAAAAGAAAGAAGGGCCCTAGAACTCCAAGATTTCTCTAACAAGGCCAGTATATTATACTCATTAAGAGAAATATAAACAAGGAACAGACTTGAGGGCAAAGAAGATGGCTCAGAAAGCCTCTATTGAATCTAATAAATCAATGAAAGATTACAAACTATAAAAGCCAGAGGCAGAACAAATGCCATGGATATCTCTTAAGAAAGAAAAAATCTCTTTTTACAACCGTAAACTTTAAGCTCTAAGAGCTCTAAAAAATAATATATACATCTCCCCAGCACACAGGCAGGAGTCAAAAAAAATCTAATTAGGGTTACATAGATGTTCATATAATAATGGAAACCCTAAATCTATCATATCTGATCATAAATGCATCCTTGAAATATCTTGGCTGATCAGATATATGTTAGCATGTCTTTTCCATTACCATAACTATCTGCAAATGAGCCACCTTGACCATCTACTTCGGTGCAAGTTGAGAACCCCATGCCATCACCATGAATTTATCTCTGTAAGTTAGGTTCATCATGAATGTTCAAATCTGATCCATCTACCTCTGTCAAATTCTTACGTGAACCGGGACATGGAAATATCTATCATCCAACAAACCTAGCCACTTGTGCCAAGCAACATCGACTGCATTTAAATCGGCATGGCACCCCAGGAAGCAAGATTGGGCTAGGATGGCCAATCAAATATTCTTTGTCATCTTTGCAACCTACAACCATCCTAAAAAATCAATTTTGAGCTACCTCCTTTGTCGCATACAGCTTGCTAGATCAAACACTGGTAGAAAAATCCACAGGAAGGTTCAAATTTGGGCTCCAATGACCACCTGGTTCTATTTTAAAACATGACCATTGATATCATCATTTACTGATAAATTGAATGGCCCAGATCACTCTCCACAATAGTTACAAGGCCCTTTGAAAAGTCATCGGCCACATCATCAGTCAGAAACCAATGAGAAATGAACACCTCAGCATGACCATCACCTCAGACCCATGACTTTACTTAACTTTTCATCGGATGGTTGTCGCATAATCGTGACAAATATCTCTGGAGCATTTTTCCTTTGCGGCAATGTGACAATCATTGATCTTGATTGAATTTTAACATGTTTGGACATAAAAAACCCTAGCCCCACTGAGAAAAGCCACGTTGCCACTAAGATCAACCAATCAGAAGTAGACACCTTAGCAATATCTGATAGCGGACCCATGACTTTACCAGCTTAAATTAGATGGTGGTCGCATGATCACAAAGAGGAAGAATATTCCTTATCATCATGTGACAACTGTAGATCTAATTGCATTGTCATCACCTAAAAAATTTGGGCCCACTTTGACCTATCCTCATCACTATCCAGCTTGGCCAATAAAAAATGAGCACCACCTATGACACCTGACACCAGTCTCACCATGACATCAAGTTCCTTCATTTGGAAGATTAGATGGTTGTCGTAATGCTGAGAAGATTAACCCTCGAGCACCTTTTCCTTGCGGTATCATGACAATCATTGATCTCAAATGAACTTTAACCTACCAAGTGACGTAACCGCCAGAAGAAACATAACCACTCACCAGATCACTGAATGAAAAGGGAATATTCTATCCAATCGGGAGATAAAGAAATAAAAGGAGTCATGGGATTGGGAAATAGAAAAGAATATTTGGTTGAGACTTAGAGATCTCATGACTAGCCAATCATGAAAAAGTGCACATGAGAATATAGTGACTTAAGTGACCAAAAAAGGTAACGGCGAAATAGAACCAGTCGTAGGGTTTTTAGGGTTTTTTACCTCGAACGATCATATTTTTTCAAATTTAATGACTATCAGACTAGAGATATAACAATTTGTAGAGACTAGGGGAAGAGGCACAGAACCATAAAAATTCTCAAGGTTCTCAACATGGCTTAAAAAAGTGAAGATTTTTGGATAGAGCCTAGCCTGTTGGCCAAAATTGTATGAAACAAGAAATTTGGATAATAGTTCAATCAATGAAGAAATGGAGACATTATTTGATGTCAAGTGAATTTGTGTTGTATACTGATCATAAGGCTCTATAGTATTTGGGTAGTTAGAATAAGTTGAATAAGAGACATATGAAATGGGTTGAGTATTTGCAGAGTTATACATTTGTGATAAAGCATAAGAGTGGAGTCACTAATGGATTTGCTGATGCATTGAGTAGAAGAAGATGTTTGATGATTGAGATGAAAATTGAATTTCTTGGATTTGATGACATGAGAGATTCTTATGAATTTGATCCTGATTTTTATGAGCTGTGGAGAAAGTGCAGAGCACCTATTCAAGATCAACCGAGTACTAAATGGGATGAATATTTTATGTAAGGAGGTATGTTGTTTAAAGGTATTCAATTGTGTATACCGAGAGGAGCAATGAGAACTAATTTGATAAAGGAGAAACATAGTAGCGGTTTGGCTAGACATTTTGGTGTTGATAAGACATTGAATTTTCTTAAGGAGAAATACTTTTGGCCACAATTATATAAAGATGTTCAGAAATTTGTGAAAAGTTGTGGAATTTGTCAAGTTGCAAAAGGAGTAAGTCATAATACTAGATTGTATACATCGATTGTTGTACATGAGAAAACTTGGATTGACATCAATATGGATTTTGTTCTTGGCTTACCGAAGACAGTAAGAGGTAATGAATCTATATTTGTTGTTGTGGATAGATTTTCTAAAATGGCACATTTTATACCTTGTAGAAAGACATCATATGTAGTACATATAGTAGATCTTTTCTTTAAGGAAATTGTCAAATTGCATGGATTGCTAAGGAGTATTATCGATGACCGAGATAGTAAATTTGTTGGATACTTGTGGAAGACTCTTTGGAGAAAGTTTGGCACCGAGTTGAAATATAGTTCTGCATTTCACCCATAGACTGATGGACAAATAGAAGTTGTGAATAGAAGTTTGGGAAATCTTTTGAGATGTTTAGCTGGAGACACACCGAGTAATTGGGATTCTGTGTTGGCACAAGTCAAGTTGGCATACAATAATTTAATGAATAGGAGTACTAGAAAAACACCTTTTGAGATTGTAAATGGCATACAACCGAGAGGTATATCTGATTTGAGAGATATTGCTGATGAAAGAAAGAGAAGTACTGAAGGAGTAAAATTTGCTAAGTACATGAAGATATTGCATGAAGATGTGAAATTTAAGCTGCTAAAGAGTAATCAGAAATACAAAGACAGAGTTGATAGATCAAGTAGACATAAGACTTTTGATGTTGGTGATGAAGTGATGGTTCATTTGAAGAAAGATAGATTTCTTGTTGGAACATATGGGAAGCTAAAAATGAATAAGTTTGGACCGTGAAAGATTTTGAGAAAATCTGACAGTGGAAATGCATATGAGATTGAGTTACCTAAGGATATGGATATATCACCTATACTCAACATTGCTGATTTGTATGAGTTTCATGAACCTAATGAAGACATGACAGTATTGATGGATTATCCTAAGAAGCATAATGAAGAAGTTGAGCAGATTTTGGAGCAAAGAATTGGAAAGAGTACAAGAGGAAAACAATATATGGAATATCTAGTAAAGTGGAAGAATAGACCGATTGAAGACAGTTCATGGATTTCATAGTTTGAGTTAGATGCAGCTCGGATCATACCTATTTCATGATTCAGAGAATTATTTTCAATAACCCCAAGTGTCTGATGCAGGAGCACCATCTCGGGTCCTTGGCAATCCTATGTCACCAAAAACACATTTGAAGTTTGTCTGTGTTTCTTGGTTCCTTCTTTGACCGAGTTGGTTTGATGTTTCTGAATTTCCTTTGTTCACTGGTGTTGGTCGGTTATCTCTTTGGCACTCAGTGAATTTCCCTAGTGCTCAGTGATGCTTGTCTGGCGCTTGGTTTCCTTTCTTACCGAGTTGTTTATTTTGGATTTCTTTTGAGGCCGACTTGTACATTTAATTTGGGTCACAGATTTAATGTTGATATCCATCATTGGGAAGCGTGTGGACCTAGATCTAGTTGTTCCTTCCATTGATTATGGATTTGAAGGCTGACTTGGCTCGGTAGCCTCTTGTATAAATGTAGTTGTTTGGTTAGAGTTTAGGGGAAGTTTTGATAGAAGATAGAAGATAATAAATTAGAGTTTATTGGAAGATCCTCACATGTTGGAGGACTTATGTACTTGATTATAATATCTGGCCTAAACCGGGAAGGCCTTATAGCCTAACATGTATGAATCAAATTGAAGATAATATATGAAAGTTTTTGTATTCTCTCTCTCACTATTGTGTGTTGTTGCTTTCGCGTGTTGTTCTGCAAGGTGGATCTGGTTAGGGTGTTCCTTTGGCCCCTCTCCCCATCCCTCTTTGCATCACTCTGGCCTGTCCTTTGATCCAACAATGATATTATCGACACTAGTTTTGGTCTATACAAATGGCACCATAATTTTGGTCCAGTCATATTTCGTATATCTTGGGATACATTTTGGTATCTAAGTCGACATCTTTGACATTTTGTGTAGCATGCTCAACTGACTCTATCTCTAGTTTCAAGTTGAATTCTGGGAATGCAAATTTGGTATACATATGAATCACCATCAACAAAAAAAAATGATAATTTTGATATGATACGTGATATATGAAAATAATCTATTGATGTTTATTATCTTTCAAATTGATATATGTATTAGAGCAATATAGTTTAGTGTTTGTATAGAAAAAAAATTGTACCTTAGCGAGAACTATATTTCATACATATGCAAATGCAATTATAACAGTTCAATTTTGCATTTTATACTTGGAGTTTATGATAGTTGGATTTTATAATTTGGGTAGTGAGCCCCCTGGAAGTAAGCCACCTAGTAGTGAGTCACCCCAGCAATGAGCCACCTATCTATTTTGTAACCAATTACTTAATACTTGAGAGTTAACCCTCTCCATATTTTTCCCATCTTGGGTTTCCACAATAAGAATCATAGTGTTATGTGGTGTTCTGTTATTTTATTATTGTTCATTTCCTTTCTAAAATTTTAATTATGTTATGTGGATAGATATTAAATTTTTTTAATAATGTCAGAGAAATGCTAATTCACCCTTCCCCTCTCAGTATTTTGGATTTTCAACAATTGGTATCAGAGCCATATCATTTAGAAGAGTCTAAAATCTTAGAAAATCATCAAATGACTAATGATTGCATTTGGAAATTAAAATATTAGATCTATAAATTCAAGCTAAGGAATAAAGATGTTAGTAATGAACTCAAGTTAGAAAATGATACTATTATTGATTTGATAGATAAGAGTGAAGAAGATAAAAATACCAAGGAATATATGAAAAATATAATCAAGAGAAATTTTGATGAATGCAAGAAGTTGGAACAAGAATTTGCATCTCTGAAATCAGATCTAGAAGAATCAAAGAAACATATAGACAAATTAAAAACAAGCTTGAAAAGTGATGCAAGAGCATCTCCGGTCCTTGGCAATCCTATGTCACCAAAAACATATTTGAGTTTTTCTGTATTTCTCAGTTCCTACTTTGACTGAGTTGGTTTGGTGTTGCTCAATTTCCTTTGTTTGCCGGTGTTGGTTAGTTATCTCTCTTGTGCTTGGTGAATTTCCCTAGCTCTCGGTGATGCTTGTCTGGCACTCCATTTCCTTTCTTACCGAGTTGTTTGTTTTGGATTTCTTTTGAGGCCGACTTGTGCATTTAATTTGGGTCATGGATTTAATATTGGTATCCATCATTGGGAAGCATGTCGACCTAGATCTGGTCATCCCTTTTTTTGATTGTGGATCTGAAGGCTGACTTGGCTTGGTAGCCTCTTGTATAAATATAGTTGTCTGGTTAGAGTTTAGAATAGGTTTTTTTGGAGATAGAAGATAGAAGATAGAAATTGGAGATTTTTGGCATATCCTCACATGTTGGAGGATTGTTGTGCTTGATTGTAATATCTGGCCTAAACTGGGAAGGCCTTACAACCCGACATGTATGAATAAATTTAAAGTTAATATAATAAAGTATTTGCATTCTCTCTCTCACTGTTGTGTGTTGTTTCTTCCGCATGTTGTTCTGCAAGGTGGATCTGGTTAGGGTGAGCCTTTGGGCCCTTTGTCTATCCTCCCTTATGTTAGGTGGTATCAAAGCAAGGTGAGATTTGGATCTAGGTTTGTGAATCTAGATTTGAAGGTTCCTTCTTGTGAAGCCCTAGTTGAATTGTTGTGGGGTAGAAGATTGCGATCTAACCTACAATTACAGAGGGTTTTCAAGATGGTTCGTGGGAGGTGAGATGTGGATCTAGGATTGGTAGACATGTTGAGACAACTTTCTACTAGATTAGAAGCTGTTGAAATAGCCTAGAGAAGAGGAAGACATCTTGAAGATAATAGTGATGATGAAATTGAGGTGGAACAAGGTGATATAGAACCTGCACCTATGATGGATCAGAGTGAGGAAAGATTCTTGAAGGATTTGACAAGTCTGAAGTCAACACCACACTTTAATCCTACTGAGTATGGTGGAAAATTGGATTCTGATGAATTGGTGGATTGGATCACTGAGATGGAAAATTATTTTGAGTATGAAAATGTACCTGAGGAAAAGAAGGTGAAAATTACAAGCACAAAGTTGAAAAGTCATGCATCCTTATGGTGGGAACATGTGTAGCTGGATAGAAAGAGGAAAGGCAAAGACAAAATCAAGGTATGGAGTAAAATGGTGAATAAATTGAAAGGAAAGTTCTTACCTTGTGATTATCAGATTAACCTAGTTAGGCGGATGCAAAGTTTAAGGTAGAAAGATAGCTCGGTAAAGGAATATACTGAGGAATTATATAGATTAGATATCAAATCTAGACATGATGACGATGATGTGGAAAGAATTGCTAGATACCTAAATGCTTTGAGAGTTTCCATCTAAGAAGAAATTGGTTTGGTCAAATTGGAGAATGTTGAAGAGGCTTATCAATTTGCATTGAAAGCTGAGGATAAATTGAATAAGAGACATGAGCAAAGATAAAGAGGTAGAGGTGGTAGATTCCCTAGAGGAAGAGATAGATCTCATGGAGAAAATAGTAGATATGAACCTGAAAAGACAACTCTGGATAAAGGAAAGACCGAGTGGAAAGGTGAAAGTTCATCTAGAGGTAGAGGCAGTAACTACCAAGGTGGTTATAACAGAGGTGGTTTTTGAGGAACTTGTTACAATTGTGGAGAAGGACATAGATCATTTGAGTGTACACATGCAAGTAAGAAGGTTGGTAGTAGTAGAAATGCTTTGGTGCAAGAAGAGTCACCGAATGAACCTGAGAAAGAAAATAATTGGATGGTAAGGAGAGCACTTTGGAATGAAGGTAAAAAGGAAGATCCGGTAAGGAAAATTTTGTTCAAGACCAGATGTAGAGTTTCTGACAAAGTTTGGAAGGTAATCATTGACAGTGGTAGTTTGAAGAATCTGGCATCTGAGGAGACAGTCACAAAGTTGCAGTTGAAAAGGTTGGAACATCTGAAGCCCTATTAGATTTCATGGATCAAAGATGATCATACACTCTTGGTAAGTGAACAATGTTATGTGAATTTGAAAATTAGAAAGTACTATGATAAGGTGTTATGTGATATCATGCCTATGGATTGTTGTCATATTTTGTTGGGTAGACCTTGGAAATATGATAGACATGCTATATATGATAGGAGATTGCATAAATATACTATTTGAGCTGATGGAAGTGTGTGTGTATGTTTAACACCTTCATGAAATTAGGATAATCAACTACAATTCTAGGAAAATACAATACAAATTTAAGCTAAGAATTGAACTTAACATCCATGACATCCCATGGTTCTCTAACTAATTTGGTAAGTAGAGCTCTCAGCCTATTCTCCACTAGTGACAAATCTAGAATGAGAAATATGATAGTACATTGCTTAATCTAGCTCTCAAACTCTCAAATTGATACAAAGATAATTCAAATGCTCTCAATTGCTATGAATTTCTCTCAATTGCTATGAAATTTCCTATAATGGTGATGCTTTGCAAATGAATTTATAAGATCATTATTGCTCTCAAAATGCTCTGATTTATAGTAAAATCCCAAGAGTAGGGGGTAGAGTTATTTAATCATGATTTAGCCTTGGTTGAGTCAAAAAATTTGCAATGTTGTTAAATGGGGGGACAATTTAAATGTTTGTCTCAAAGGTTTGGACAAAAAGACAAATTTGAGTGGTTGAGATTCAAAGTTGAAATGTGTGATTGAGATTCACCTATTTTGGAGTGATCCATGTGCTTTTGTTCTCAATTCTCATTGGTTGCTCAAATTTTGTTGAAAGATATTAGGATTAATTAAATTCCATCAATTAATTAAATTAGCAATGTAAGGGAATAGGTTCAATTTGATTTTTGATTTAAAAACTATACAATTAATTGATTAAAATCAATTATATAGTGTTTTTGGTCCCTTTTAGCTTGTATTTAATTATTTAATGTCATTATTTGATTTTTCCTTTGATTTTAATGATTTTGTCCAATTTTGATTTAATAAATGTCCATTTCGATTTGATTTGATCCTTTTTGATGAGAATTATAGCATTTTGATGGTTTTGCCATTTTGATGGTTCTAAGGCACTTGCCTAGTTTTGAGTGTCTACAAATGCCCCTCTTTGAATTGATGTGCGATGCTCATTGATTCAAAGAAAATTTTAAGTCCTGGTCACTTTTAGGTCCTGATTAACTGATACACAACTGATTTAGGTCTTGATTTGATACTTGATATGATTAATGATACTGCCTGATATGATTCAACATTTGATATGATATGCCCCACTGATAATAGTTCAATATTTTTGATGCCCCAGATTCAATGATGTTTGATGCCAATTTTGATACTCTTATGATGCCCCCTTAGAAATGAAACATATTTATTGCCTGATAGAAAAAGTTGATGATATTGATTTATATTGATCCAATATGTTTTTATTTCTAAAAATATTGATGATATTCATTGTTCAACAAATGCCCCGGTTTGATTGATATGTTGATATAGGTCAATAGGTGAAAAATTACCTCAGAATTAGGTCAAATTAGCATAAATGGGTTGAAAAACCTAAATTTACTATTCATTTGCACTTTTTACTGTTGAGATTTTGCTCTGATCCTAAGATAGCTGATCATGATGGTTGTGCCTATTCGAGAGCATCAGTTTGAAAAAGGTCATCGATATCAGAGACCCTTGGATTACAGACCTCCTGTGAGTATTTTTGAACCTCTTTTGTGCATTTATTGCCCTTTAATTAGCATTTATTTCATGATTTTGTAGTTTAAATTTGCAAAATGCCGTGTAGTATATATGAAATGCAGCATAGGACTTTAAAACAATGCATCCGCACATTTAAATGATGCCTCCACATAGTTAAATGCCACTTAAGATAGTTTAAAATACCTCCTAATCAATTTTAAATGTCGTGTAGAACTAGGGTTTTAATGCCAATTTAGAGATGATATTTTGCTTGAGAAACCCTAGGTTTTAAATGATGCCTAGGCATGATAAAATGCCGCCTAGAGCTTTAAAATGACACTTGAAATGTGAAGTACCACGTATGAGTAATAAAGTGCCATGTATGAAATTTTTTGCACTGCCTAAGGTAAAATGCCGCCTCCTAATAGACAAATGACACGTATAGGATTTTTTTGAAATTTTTGAAACTCAAACTTGATTTTCTGATTAAAATTTGATAACTCTGGACAATCGATTGAATTTACAAGATAGATAGGTCTGTTGTAGTTAAGAAAAATAAGTGATTAGGATATCAGGATAATGGTACCAATGAATGTTTGATTTGTTAATTTGATAGGATAGAAAAATTTATAGTAGGATACTAATAGGTAGATACTGATAATTCATTCTCAGGACATAGAGACACGAACAAATGGTACTAAGTTTGATTGGATTGATACTTTGATTCTGATAGGATTGATTGACTAAATGATTCACTGATATAGAATACTGATATGAATCCCTTGATTTTCCAAATAGGTACATTTCTGTAACCTTTTCATATGAACCGTTGCTTCATGGATTATAGATCTAGGTTAGGCTTTGACCCCAATAGACTACCATGTCATTGAGATGTGTGGCTTAAGTTTCCTTCTTGATATCCCATGGTTTCAGCTGAACCATGGTCTTCTTATAATTGTGGCAGAGCATTGGCACTCTGACCACAATACCTTTCATTTACCACTCGGGGAGATGACTATCACTCCAGAGGATGTGTATAGATTGCTGCGCATTCTGACCCGGGGTGAGATGGTATATTATGATTCAGTCTATGATAGCATAGTTTGTAGATGGGTGTTTGGAGATAACACCATTGATGATGATACTATCAGGTGGGTGTCATTTACTTCATTTCCCACTTTGCCAATAGTTTTGGGTACTTTGATAGGAAGATTGCTGGTTCCCGACCAGCGAGGTCATGGTTTTTTTGTTGGATGGGGTCGTATTCTCGAGGATTTGCTTGCATAGCCTCGACATTTTGATTGGGCCTCTTGCATTCTAGCACAACTATACCATGATTTACATGAGGTGGTGTATAGATTGAGTGCTTCCTTATCGACAGGTGCTGTGATATTGCAGTTATGGGTATGAGAGCATCTTCCCATTACAAGACTATTGTCAGATCATATTAGACATCATGGTTTTCCTTATGCTTTTCTAGATGGCAGCATGGTTGTCCAGCATCGTCTGGGCAAGTTAGAGTACTGGCACTGGAGGATCAATGATACTAATTAGGTCATTTGGAGACCATATCTAGGCTGCGAGGGTTGGATGGAGGATGATGATGAGCTCCTGTATATGTTTTCTATGCATTGGATGATTGGTCAGTCGACCCTTGTAATTGAGATATTTTGTTTTGGTCAGGTTTCTAGGCAGTATGACAGGGTTCAGGATATGCCACTAGTTATGGCCTTGTATACTCAAGTTCAGGCAGAGAAATTGATGTGGGGAGCTCAGATTGATTTTTAGTTTTCTTGCGATCAGATTGCCAGGATGATGTTTTATAGATGGGATATATTAGAGCATGTAGCAGATGCTGGGATGTCTATAGAGTATAGGGAGTGGTGGTCTCAAAATAGATTTTTGAGATTTACAGATCTTGTGGAGCCTATCCCGAGCAGAGATGAGCGATCAGAGGATGATGGCAGAGATGATGATGGGGATGATGGTGGGAGACCTAGACAACATCAAGCTCATAGAGGATAGAGAGATCCTAGAGCTATGGGTAGAGGATGAGATGGGCCATGGGTGTGAGGTGGACATCTCAAGGATAGGGCTAGAGATGGCAGGCAGGTTCAGCAGGGGCTTAGACAAGGATAGGGACCTGGGTTTGTTCATCCTAGAATTGCATTAGTACAGGGACAATAGAAATACTAGAGAGTCCAGAGATAGGTACACATTGATGCTGCTAGATAGGCTCCTGGCAGACAAGATCCTTTGGTTCAGTTACACCAGGCTTCTTTAGATCAACAGACATAGATTCTGGCACAGCAGGTGCCTTCATAGATACCTCAGTCTCAGAATATGGGTCAGACATCTCAGATTGCTCCTAGCATGGATACTATATCACAAGATGTGAGGAATTTACAAGCAGGTTTATCAGCTGTTGTGGGTAGATTAGATCAGGTAGCGACTATGATGCAGCAGTTTATGACCATTATGACTCAGAGACCTAGTATTGCTAGCACTAGTGAGACTCCTACTCAGGATAGATCAGGTGATAGGGATCAAGATGGATCAGGTGCTGATGATGGATCAGGTGGCCCAATAGGATCATGATTATTGATTATGGATCTCCTCATTGATGACTTGTATCATGTTGATGTTTTATTGATCAGAACTTTGATATACCACTTTGTTGATGACATTGTATCTCTGATATACAAATTTTTTGGATCATTTGATGTTATGAAATTTATATGATGATATAATTTCCTTGATTCTCTTGATGTTTACATGTGAGATTATCTTTATATGCAGCTATATGTGATGTTTTATGATGCATTCATTTTTTATTATGCTATGGATGCAATGTATCTTATATATGATATAGATGGATGCAAATGATAATGGAACTTGTAATGTTTTATGGTTTTCAATGTATGGATGAAAAATGTGTTATTATGGAAATATGGATATGAATGCAACTATGTTTTTGATTTTGTTTGATGTATGCAACTCTTTAACGATCTATCCTTAACTAAATGTATGCAAATGATGTATGAGTAATGAATCTTTTCTCTTTTTCTTTTCTAATATAAGGATAATGACTAATGAATAATGCTATGAATGAATGCAAAAGATAATCTCACATGATTGATTTGAACCAAGGATGATGATGTTTAATTGAACCCCCTTTCTCTTCTTGTTTTGATCAAGATGATTAACTAAACCCCTTTTCCCTTGGAAAAATAACTACAAACAAATGCACTTAATCTAACATGAAAATGCAATGCAATGCAACTAATTGTCACTAGCTTTTAGCAAAGAAATGCCATAGATAAATATTTTCATCATTGAGCATTATAGGATTGGAAAGAAAGTACAACCATCACTGACCACATCATGATGATATGAATATCGCTTTATCTTGCTTTTGGTAATCCTTTAGGAAACTAGTACAACCCTCACTAGTTGAATGAACAACTATGGGAGTATGAATACCAGTTTCAATGGATTCAATGTTGCAAGGGGATTTTGGTATTAAGATATGGAAGATCTAAATAGCCAAGGTATCCATTTGTGTAAACAAGAAAAGGTCAATCCTCCCTCCTATGTGAAAGTCCTCGATGGTTCTTTGATGACCATGTCGTTAGACAAATTCACATAAGTTGATGGATCTCCCTCAAGATAGTCACTCAAAGGCAAGAAAAATATCATGTCTCCATCATTTCCAATCTAGTTGAAACATCATCAATTAGCTAAAAAGATGTGATAAAAGTCAATAAAGATTATAAAAAAATCTTCAAGTGTTTTGCAATGTATCAAGATTTTCCAAAAACAATTTCCAAACATTCTGATCTTTTAAGTGTTGTCAAGTTTTTTAATCCCGAATAATAAAGTCAATGAAGGCTCAAGGATCAAGTTGTGGAATCAAAATACTTGGGTGTGAAAAATGATATCCATCAAAGGTTCAACAAAAATCTCTCTTCTGAAGATCTGATAATTCTCTCTCTGATGCTGTGACCGAATGCATCACTATTGAATCCATTTGTACCAAAATCCAATCCTTTCCTACCCCCAAGTGATAAATGTGATCGTGTGACAAACTTAGGGAAAATAGGCAATAGAAGAATGCAGCTGAAAGGTTTTATTATGACTATGCACAAATGACGATTGTAATGAAGATTTACAAGTGAGATGATGGAAATGAAATATGTACACATGCAACTTGAAAAGACTTAAGGGAACAAAAGGTGCTTGATTGCCAAGTTTTCACCTTTTGGGTTTCTTGCTCTTTTTCTCTTTTTCATTTTTTTTCTACCAAGGTGCCTATTGCTAGGTTTTTACCAATGCGCTTTTTTTCTTTTTCAATTTTTTTTCTTTTTTTCTTTTTTCAATTTTTTTGGATTTTGAACTTTTCTCATGTACAAAAGTGATGCTTGAGTCATCGGATACACACTCATCTGATACTCTTTCTTCTAATACTCTTTCATCTAATTAGGTATGGAACCTCTTTAAATGGATGCTATTAATGGGCTCTTGTAATTCTTCCCCATCACAATTAGCTAGTTTATAAGTTCCCATTCGAAATGAAGAAACAATGATGAATGGAAGAAGCCAATTCACCTCCCATTTACCCTTCTTTTCTCTTTCTACTTAATTTTTAGGGTTTTCTCTTAGCACTAAGTCACCTACTTGAAAGACTCTTGGTTTGATATGCTTATTATAGTTCCTTGAAATCCTATTTTGATAGACTCTCAAATGTTCATAGGCTTGTGCTTGATGTTCTTCTAACAATTCCAATTGTTGAAGTCAGGAAACTCTATAATCCTCATCTGTTATTAATCCTTGCAATGATACTCATAAAGATGGGATTTCAACCTCCAAAGGTAGAACAACTTTGGCTCCATAAACCAATGAATATGGTGTAGCTCCTATAGGTGTCCTGATGCTAGTTCTATAGACCCATAATGCCAGGTTGATTTTCACATGCCAATCTCTTCCTGATTTGTTTACCGATCTTTTCAAGATTTTGAGGATATTTTTATTAGTAGCTTCAGCTTTTCCATTTCCTTGTGGATAATAAATGGAAGAAGAGTGATGGGTAATGTGGAAAGTACTAAAAATTTCATCCACATCTTTTTTCTTGAATTGTGATCCATTGTCGATGATTATGGCATGAGGAATACCATATCTACAAATGATGTGATTGAGAATGAACATGGAGATTTTTTTCCCATGGCGGTAATCAAAGGAATGACCTCTACCTATTTTGTGAAATACTCCGTAGCGATGATGATGTACTTGTGCCCATTGGAAGATGGTGCTTAAATTATGCCAATCAAGTCAAATATCCATTGATAAAATGGCCAAGGTGTAACAAAAGGATGTAACTCTTGTGCTGGTACATGTATCATGTCACCATGGTATTGACATTTTCTGCATATTTTAACAAAGTGACAAGCATCTTTCTCTAAGGTTTTCTAAAAATACCCCATGCAAAGGATCTTCTTAGCTATGTTTAAACCGCTTGAATGCAACCCACAAATGCCCTCATGAACCTCACGTAAAGCTAACTTAGACTCTTCTTCCTCTAGACATCTAAGTAAAGTCCCGTCAAGAGCCTTATGATACAATGTGTTAGAAAGGATAAGGTAACGGGTTGATTGTCGGATGAAATTTCATTTTTGGGCTTGGGATTGGTCTAAAGGTAACACTCGGTCTTTGAGATGTGTATATATAGGGTCGTACCAAGGTGAGTCATGTCCATCAAGTAAGGCAATAATTTGGGTATCGAGAAGATAAAATACCATTTTTTCCAACTCTTCCACCAAGAATTCATACCTCTCATTCTGATCTAGTTTCTGAAGTAAGGAAGCCAAGGTAGCCATTGCATCGACTGCTCTATTCTTTTCTCTTGGAATTTTCTCAAAGGTTATCAACACAAAGTACTTTTTCCAAGCCTCAGTCATAGTCTTGTAAGGCATTAATTTTTTATCCTTTGTATTGTACTCATTATCGACTTGATTGATGACTAACTGAGAATCTCCATATACTTGTAGCTAAGTGATGTTCCATTCTAAAGCCATCTTAATACCAATGACTAAAGCTTCATATTTAGATATGTTTTTGGTGCATGGGAATAAGAGCTTGTATGATTTTGGAATAGTATACCCTTGAGGGGTAATCAATAATATGCCAGCCCCAAAACCTCCTTGTGTATACGATTCGTCAAAGTACAACTTCCATGTCTTTGCTTCTATGTTGACTATTGCTGCATCCAAAAACTCTA
Organism: Chamaecyparis obtusa; assembly: GCA_027943335.1. Lineage (NCBI taxonomy): Eukaryota > Viridiplantae > Streptophyta > Pinopsida > Cupressales > Cupressaceae > Chamaecyparis > Chamaecyparis obtusa. The sequence goes on along the minus strand of BSBK01003473.1, from coordinate 2,184,211 downwards.
CTTGAATAGTTTGCATAGAAATTAATCAATGGATTTTCTACTAAGTGATCTACTATCACTTGTCCTTTAATGGCTTTCCTATCCACATACTCAATGTCAAACTCACTTAATATCATGACCCATTTTTCTATTCTACCTGTTAAGGTAGTTTTGCTAAGAAAATATTTTAAAGGGCCAATCTTTGCAATAAGCTTCACCTTGTGCACCAACATGTAATGTCTTAATTTTTGTGAAGTGAAGACAACTACTAGACATGCTTATTCCATGAATGTTTAGTTCAATTCATACTTGAACAATGTCCAGATCAAATAGTAGATTGCTCTTTCTTTTCCTTGATCATCTTCTTGTGCCAAAAGAACTCCTAAAGACCTCTCAGTTGTAGATATGTACAGCAGCAATGGTTTTCCTTTGATAGGAGGCATTAGAATTGGTGGATTTATTAAATAAGTCTTCAATAAAGTGAAGGCTTTGTCACATTCTTCATCCCACATGAAAATGGTATCTTTGTGTAGAAATCTTGTGAATGAATGACATTTTTCAGCTAATTAAGAAATAAATCTTCTTATTGATTGTAGTTTCCCTTGGAGAGACCTCATTTGGCTTATCTTGTTTGGAATTTCCATATCCATTATTTCTTGAACTTTTTTGGGATCCACCTCAATGCCTTTTGCTGAAACTATGTAGCCTAATAATTTACCAGATTGAACACCAAAGGCACATTTTTTTGGATTAAGCCTTACTTTGAATTGTTCCAATCAGGTAAATATTTTCTCCAAAATTTGTAGGTGATCTTCTCTTTTATGTGACTTTGCCAATATTTCATCCATGTAATCCTCTAGGAAGGTGTGCATCATATCATGGAAAATAGTGGTCATTGCACTTTGGTAGGTAGCTCCAGCATTTTTGAGGCTGAAATGCATTACGTTCCAACAAAAGTACCCCAAGGACATGTAAAGGTTGTCTTTTCTTGGTCTTTGGGTGCAATTTTAATCTGATTGTACCCACTAAAACCATCCATTAATGAGAACATAGAGTGACTAGCCGTTAAATCTACTATTGCATCTATGCTTGGAAGTGGGAAGTCATCTTTAGGACATGCAAGATTTAAGTCTCTAAAGTCCATGCATAAATGAATGGATTTTTCATGCTTGGTGACCAATACAATATTGGATATCCATTTAGCATAGGAAATTGCTCTTATAAACCCCACCTTTAAAAATTTCTCCAATTCTACTTTGATTAGGAGAGATATATGTGGGTGCATCTTCCTCAACTTCTGCTTGACGGGCTTAACCCCTAGTTTAACATTCAAATGGTGCATGATGAAGTCAGGATCCAATCTCAGCATGTCTGCATAGGACCATGCAAAGTTCACCTTTTTTTTTTTGAAAAACTTGATAAAATCCTTTCTTTCTAAAGGTGTAAGTGAAGCTACTAGGTGTATGAATTTAGGCTTCAATTCTATTCCAATTTTGACCTTCTCCATTGGCTCTATGAGAATTGGTGATCTTTCTTCTTCATGCTCGGGTAGGGTATCCAACCTCTCTTCTTTAGGTGCCACGGTTGGGTTTTCACCATAGGAAACATCCTTTATCTTTACTTTTTTTGGTTCTAGTGTTGCCACATGGTGGTTTTCACCACTAGAAATTTTCATTTTTTTCTTTGGATTAAGAGGTTGGACCCCCTCTATTCTCATCATGTTCTAATTAGACTCATTGGTGAAAGTGGGCTCAACCGCATTTAAGTACTGGGTCATTACTTGGTCATTGGGAAAATATAGTAGGTCACTTGTTTTGGTTAGTTCCCAATCAATAAGGTTGGGATGCATCAAGGATAGAGAGTCAATGGGAAAAGTGTCATTAGCTGGGTTTAAGGACATGACCTCATTCGATGGTTCATACATTGTATCATTAAGGTCAATAATGTGAGCTTCCTCAAGATGGTCCATGGAAGAAGGATCAAAGTCCTCTTCACTTGAGTCCTCAAAGACTTCTCCAGGAGAGAAAACATGTAGGGTAAACCTACCATAAAAATCATCCCACCATGAAGGTATATAAGGTTCACCTACCCACTGATAATTATGTGCCTTCCCTAAAGGAAGTGTCTCTGGATCTTCATTAATTTGAGTATGTTCTTGAGTGTTGTCTTGAGTAGTGTCCTCTAAGACTTCTACAGGAAAGAACACATGTGGGTTAAAATTGACATTCAAATCACTTGCCCACGAAGGTACCCAAGGTTCCCTTACCCATGAATGAGTAATATGTGCTTGCCCTATGTTAGATTCTTGTAGACCAGGTTGTATGTATGTAGAAGGTGTCTCTGAATCTTCACTATCTTGAATTTGTACTTTAGGGACATTAGAAAAAGAGCGTATTTCAATGATCTCTTTATCATGGCATGAGTCTTTGGATAAAGTGTCCCACTCATATTCTTGGGAATCATCACTATCAACATTGGATTCCACTGTGTTCACTTGTGGATAAGAATCATGCAAGGGGCTGGAACTTTATCCTTTGTATTGGTAACCTACCCCTAATTTTTCTTCTTTTGACCTCCAAGAAGGTTCAATAGGCTCTAGAAAACCTCTATTTCTTTTACCTAAGGGTCCTCTTCCCTTATACCCCATTTTTTGCATTATTTCAAGCCCTTTTCCATATTGGTTGGTTTGAATGTTAATGTGCTGAATTATCTCCATGGGGGTATTTGAGGTATCATTTTCATCTTGATAGAGACATTGGAGAACTTCATCTTCTTTGTGAAATGCTGACCTATCACTTTATCTTACAAAATAAGAGTTATATTTGTGAGGAAGATGTTCCTTAGAAGGTTTCCCATGTGTTCTTGGAGATGTAGGTAAGTCAAATAGGGAAATGAAATATTCCCCTATTCCCTTGGAATTGATTTTACATTGTTTTTCAAATGTGTGCATCATCTCACTCATATATTTGTAATGATCATCTTTAGCTTTGTCTTTCTCCTCTTTAGTGGGTTTGAAAAGTTCTACTTCTGGTGTAGATGCTTTATCTGAATTTTCATTTGAATTTGGACCCTCATAACTCAATTTCTCCTTTCCTTTAGTTGATGTAGTTGAGTTAGTTCAAGGAGGGTTTGAAGTAGAAGTAGAGCTTAATGTTAACTTATGATCATCTGCTTTAATGTCTTCAATGGTAGCCCTTAGAATAATCCCTTCTCTGTTATGAGCAATAAATAACTCATGAATCGGCTTTAGTGCATTGCAATATTGGAAAGGATTTGAATCCCCTCCAATTGTGATTTATTCACCCATGTATGGAAATTTGATACATTGATGATACATGGAAGGAACTACTTGCATCTCATGTATCCATGGCCTCCCCAATAGGATATTATAAGTTAATTTCATATCTAACACTTGGCATTTTATATCCTTTTTGACAGGTCCAACTTGAATGGGCAATATAATCATGCCTTTCGAAGACCTCTCTGCCTCATCATAATATTTTATGGTAATTCTCTTTGTAGGATCAATACATGACTTGGGTAATCCTAAAGACTTGACAAGGCTCAAATTATAAATATTAAGACCAACTCCCCCATCTATGAGAGCTCTCTTGACCTATGTATTTCAATCAAGACTTCTATATGCATCGGCAGACTTTGGGGATGGGTGATGGACATGTCATCATGGTCTGAAAATGAAAGACAATGTGGTGTGATGAGGTTCCCTACCATATTTTAAAACTTCTCCTCTTCCAAGTTGATAGAAACATTAGTTTCCACTAGAGCTTTCTTTAAGATCTCCTTGTGATTTGGAGATAATTTTAATAACTTCAAAATATAAATTTTGCTGGAGTCTTTTGTAGTTGATCTACCAAACTATATGGCTTTGTTGTTGTAGGTAGTTGTTTAGCCAAAATGTTGGATTATGAAGGACCAATAGGTTTTGGATTAACCCCTTGTAGGGTAATCCTTGAAGTCTGCCCTCTAGTGATAGCATTTAATGTTTCTTCTTTGGGATGTTCCTTGATCACAATAGTATTTACAACATGCTCATCCTTGGATAATGTATTGATAACGTTATCATAATGAGGAGCAAAATTGATATTGTTGCTGCTTTGCTTATTCCCATTGGATGGTTCACCTTTCTCATGGTTATAAAAAGGTTGTTTAAACGCTATGTGACCTTCATTAATTTGAGGCCCTTCTATAGTGATCATATAATTATCAATCAGATCTTGTACTACATTCTTCAACTATAATCAATCATTTATGGTATGCCCTCTATTTCAGTGGTATTCACAATGACTATTCTCACTCGACCAGCTGGGCTTGTTTTGTGGCTCATAGGCTTGAGGTCTAGGTAGATCAATGATTTTATTAGCAATGAGAGTCCTCAATTCCTTCTCAAGAGCTTCACCCAAAGGTGTGAATGTTCTCTTGGGAGATGGTGCCAAGAACTGTTTAAACTTGTTACCTCCTTGATTGTTCCCAAAATTATTATTGTTGGTGTTGCTGTTGAAAGGCACTTTGGGAGCCTGATTTGCATTGTTCACCTGATTAGGTATTCTTTTGAGAGAAAAAGAAGTCACTTTTAAATTATTAGCATCAACAACACCATCATTGCCCACTCCTTTATTGTTGTTCTTCAACCCAAACTGATTATAGCTGTTAGAAAAGTTCTTATTTTAATTGTTATGGTTGTTGTTGGAGGTATTGTTATTGTAATTCTTATTGTCCTTGTAAAGTTTTAACTCTCCACTTTTAACTAATACCTCCTCTATAGTTACTTTATTGTTGATAAGATCTTGGAAGGTCTTAGGAAATTTCATTCTCAACCGATAATTCATCTCATTACTCAAGCTATTCATAAATATATCCATCTTTTCTTTTTCTGCTACACTTTGAGGGTATCTAGCAAATACTGTCCTCCATCTTTGTAGGAAGATTAGGAATCCTCCTCCTTTTTTCTAGGTATTACATAAGGTGATCATTGTAACTTCTTGTTTGATATTGTATGAATAGTGTGCTACAAATTTAGAAGCCAGGTCTTCAATAGTTTGAATGCTGAAAGGTAATTTTGAAAACCATTCCATGGCCATACCTCCCAAAATCCTAGGAAATAATCTCATTAAATAAGTTGTATCATGCATGAAATCTAAGCTCAATGCACAAAATTTCCGTAGATGATCTTGAGGATTAGATGTTCCTTCGTATTTGTCATACTTAGGAAATACTACATTGATAGGGAATGGTACCATGAATAGACTCTTGTCAAATGGAAAAGGACATAATGCTTCTATTGAAAAAGGCTTTGGAGCCCCACTTTGCTTTATTGTGTCCAATTGCATTTGAAATAACTTAAATTGTTTATTCATGATATCGATTAGGGTCTCTTCAACTTTTGGTTGCTTAAGTTGATTAACATCATAATCATGAGGAAGTTTAAGACCTGCTCGGGCTAGGTCTAGAAAGTACTTTTCCTTGTCTCTTTCCAATGCTTTCTCCATGAGTTTCAAGAAGTATGGGCTTTGTATAGCTTCACTAACCTTTTCATTAGTGGCATCTTTAGCTATTGGTTCACCATTACCCCTATTTTTAGTGTTATCAACTCCTTGATTATTAGGGTCTATTCCTCCATTATTGGTATTACCCTGATTGTTTGGGTCAATACCTCCGTTGTTTTTATTACCCAAGCTACGAGAGTACATCATGTTGGTTTCTTCTTCTTGAACGGGTTCTTGTGGTATTTTTGGGGTGGTAAAAGTATCACTCAAGAAAGGAATCTCTTGTCTTAGATAAGTTATGTCTACTTGCAAGGTTTTCTTTACGTAATGTGATCGAGTGAAAGCAGGCATGAGCATACAAGCTCTTGGATATGGGCTTGATCTTACTTGCTTGTGGCCAAATCCTTATAAAATTTTCAAAAGTGTTCAAATCAGGGTTTCTAACTAGGCAGGATACTGGAACAAATAAAATAGCCAAAAGGGTATCTGAATATGAAATCAAAATTTTTTGAAACCCTCGGGAAATATTCACTTTTTTTAATTCTGGGTATCACTTGCCTATGTGTAGGTGTGACTTTAAGTTTAGTACGGTGACTAGAATATTCTTAGGTGGCACTCTGTAGGTAAGCAGGTGGATTTTTGCCTCTTGATAAGCATGATTTAAATTTTTCCAGGTGTCACTTAAACTATCACAGGCGTGACTTCATTATTGACAGGCATTTTCTAAATAACCACATGCATGACTTTACTGTGCATACATGATTTTTCTCTATTTTCAGGTGGCACTTTGCAGACCAGGTTGTAAATTTCAAATTTTAAAAATTGTAAGATCAGGTCTATGGAATTTTCTTTCTTGAAAATGAAGTACAAACGTAACACACACATCAAATTTGCACCATATCCCTAAAACCACACTAAAAGTGTATGTTCTTAGTTGTTTTTCACAAGTATCAACAAGAATATCTTCCAAGAAAACTACCTAGAGTCAGATTTGGCTTTTAACACATTTGGCTCTATAAGGGAGCTTACTACTTATTAGGATTGAATGAATACTTTCATTCTAAATCATGTCAAATTATTTTTCCCACTTGCGGGCTTCCCACACACACAAAAGCACTATTTGGTGCAATCCAAAAGGACTACTAGAGGAAGTGAAGAAACTTGCACATAACCTAGTCACTCCCCTATTAAGGAAGAGTTTATTTTTTTTTATAGTGGGTTGGATAGTACCATGGCTAAAGTGATTGTCTCCCACTTGGTTGGTTCCCTCTCACTATCCTTGTAAGGAAAATCTCGGGAGGCAGGCCCTCTATTGCTCTATTTTAACTAGCATGTATAGAAAAGCAAGAAATTGAACTTAGTTCAACAAGTTTGGGAATTTGGTTCACTTAGAAAGTGAAGAGCATATCCCTATTGTTGTTCTTTGTTCCAAACACTTCAATCAACTTTTATTCTTTTTCAATCTCTTGATAAGGAGATTCTTAATAAACGAAGTGTTTGGTTAATTCCTCCCTTCCTTTCTACCAAATTGAACTAACATGTTTGGATTTTTGATCCACTTCTAAAAATGTAGAGCATATGCCTAATGTTTGTTCAATTTGACAAATAGTAAGGTTTCTCTATTAATTTAGATTCAATGAATAGCCACAATTTAAGCAAATGCAAGCTTGATTTGATGAATACCTCTTTTTGTAGCTAGCAAAGGCTAGGTGCTTTTATGAGGTTTTGGCTTTTTATTTTTCTCACTCACCTAGTGGCGATCATTCCCACTCCCTCCTCCAACAAATTAGTCAACAAAGCCAAACAAAATGAGGGAAACCAAAAAGGAACAAAGTGCAATTGCAATTAAGTGTTTTTGACAAGATTTTTCAAAGAAATTTCAACAACTTAATGCAAGCAAAATTAATCCAAAGTAGGGAATTTTTTTATTGTAAGAATCTAATACTTTAATGTAATGAGCATACAATTTCTCTTCTAATCCCAAACTCTCTAAAATTGTAGCACTATGAATCTCTTTTTCACGTTTAATTTGTGTTCTTACCTCTTTGCTTGCTTGAGTGACTTTGCTTTCTAGTTTCTCGACTTTCCTATGTTTGCTCATCTGTAGGAAAAACATAGACAAAGAGTTAGAAAACCAAATTTAATAATCTGACAAACATTTAAATAAAAAATGCTAAATGTCATTTATTAGCTAAAGCGCGTCAAATAACAATTAGCAGGCGTGACTTTACAATTCACAGGCATCACTTTCCAGTGACTCAAGTGAATTTTAAAGATCAGTAAGCATGACACTTTAAATGATAGGCGTGAAAAGTATTGAAAATTGCATACGATAAGGTATTCAAAGTGGCAAATAAACAACTACTAAGCGTCAATTAAAGAATACTAGGTGTGACAAATCATAGTAAATTGTGTAGTAGAAGTCATCACAGGCAGAAAAGTTCAGCTGATAGGTGTTAGTTCTCAGATCACAGGCGTCGCTTTACACTTGCAGGCGTAACACTTTATCTCATAGGTGTTAGAGAGAATAAAAGATAGAATCTAAGAAATCACTCAGGCATCAATCAAATACTATCAGGCATTGGCAGAATACTGATATGTGTCATTAAATCCTTCATAGGCATCATTTCTCCTATTTTCTACAAAAATTCAGGGAAAAGTGAAGACAAAACACACAAAAATTGATAAAAATATTAGAAATGAGGCTCAAGGCCCCATGGTGGGTGCCATTTGTCTGTGTATGTTTAACACCTTCATGAAATTAGGATAATCAACTACAATTCTAGAAAAATAAAATACAAATTTAAGCTAAGAATTGAACTTAACATCCATGACATCCCATGGTTCTCTAACTAATTTGGTAAGTAGAGCTCTCAACCTATTCTCCACTAGTGACAAATCTAGAATGAGAAATATGATAGTACAATGCTTAATCTAGCTCTCAAACTCTCAAATTGATACAAAGATAATTCAAATACTCTCAATTGCTATGAAATTGCCTATAATGGTGATGCTTTGCAAATGAATTTCTAAGATCATTATTTCTCTCAAAATGCTCTTATTTATAGTAAAATCCCAAGGGTAGGGGGTAGAGCTATTTAATCATGATTTAGCTTTGGTTGAGTCAAAAAATTTGCAATGTTTTTTTATGGGGGGACAATTTAAATGTTTGTCTCAAAGATTTGGACAAAAAGATAAATTTGAGTGGTTGAGATTCAAAGTTGAAATGTGTGATTGGGATTCACCTATTTTGGAGTGATCCATGTGCTTTCGTTCTCAATTCTCATTGGCTGCTCAAATTTTGTTGAAGATATTAGGATTAATTAAATTCTATCAATTAATTAAATTAGCCATGTAAGGGAATAGGTTCAATTTGATTTTTGATTTAAAAACTATACAATTAATTGATTAAAATTAATTATATAGTGTTTTTGGTCCCTTTTAGCTTGTATTTAATTATTTAAAGTCATTATTTGATTTTTCCTTTGATTTCAATGATTTTGTTCAATTTTGATTTAATAAATGTCCATTTCAATTTGATTTGATCTTTTATGACGAGAATTATAGCATTTTGATGATTTTGCCATTTTGATGGTTCTAAGGCACTTGCCCAATTTTGAGTGTCTATAGGAAGAAGAAAGATCTTTTTACATTTGATGGAAGAACCTGTTAGTAATGTTTACACATCTATGAAAGTTTTCTTGATGGAAGGAAGAAAGTTTGTTAAGGATTTAAAGAAGAATGATGTATGTTTTGTTGTGATTCCTAACAAACCGAGTAAGAAAACAGAGGATAATGTCCCTAAGGAGATTGATAAGTTACTCACCGAGTATAGTGAAATTATTTCTGATAATGTACCAGATGGTTTTCCATCGAAGAGAAGCATTGATAATTGCATGAATCTTATTCCTGGAGCTAGTTTACCGAATAAGGCACCTCATTGATTGACACCTATCGAGAATCAAGAATTGAACTGACAAATTCAAGAATTGTTGTAGAAAGGTTTGATCAGAGAAAGTTTGAGTCCTTGTGCAGTACTTGCTACATTAGAACCTAAGAAGAATGGAGAATGGTGAATGTGTACTGATTCTAGAGAAATCAATAAGATAATAGTGAAGTATAGGTTTCCTATACCGAGAATGGATGACATAATGGATAGTTTGACTGGAGGAAAGTATTTTACTAAAATTGATTTAAAAAGTGGGTATCATTAGATCAGAATCAGAGAAGGTGATGAATGGAAGACTTATTTTAAGACAAAAGAAGGTTTGTATGAGTGGTTGGTTATGCCTTTTGGTTTAACCAATGCACCGAGTACTTTTATGAGGTTGATGAATGAAGTTTTGAAGAAATTCTTGGGTAAGTTTGTGATTGTATATCTTGATGATATTCTAATATTCAGTAAGACCAGAGAAGAACATTTGTTGCATGTTAGACAAGTTTTGTAGAGATTGAAAGAAGAAAAGTTGCTGATAAATCTGAAAAAGTGTTCATTCATGAAAGAAGAGATTGTGTATTTTGGATTTGTGATTTCAGCTGATGGTTTGAAAATGGATCTTGAAAAGGTTGAAGCTATTTTGAATCAGCCTACACCTGAGAATGCTAGTGAGGTAAGATCATTTCATGGTTTGGAAAGTTTTTACCAAAATTTCATTAGGAATTTTACTTCAATTTGTAATGCTATGACTAAGACTATGAGAGGAGATAAAAGAGAATTCAAGTAGACACATGGAGTTGAGAAAAGTTTTGAGACTTTGAAGCAAAAGGTTTTTGAATTGCCTATTTTGGCATTGCCTGATTTCAATAAGGTATTTCAAGTGGAATGTGATGCAAGTGGAAGTGCAATTGGAGCTATGTTGTGATGCAGTGCAAGGTAGGAGGATCCCTGATGGAGATGTCCTAGCCCCTAGCAAATAACCACACAATAGAATATAATAACAATATAGAGATATAGATCCACATAATGCCAATACTCATAATAGAATCATCATATTTTCATCCAACATGCCCGGCTGTAAGGCCTTCCGGGTTACAGCCAAATACAATGCAATTACAATAGAAACTCCACAAGATCTCACAAGATCCAAACCAAAACCATAGCTAGCCCAGATCCACACACTGGTAGGAACCCCCAAGGAAGATCTAAACTTGTGCTCGCAAGCCCACCAAGCAATCTCCTTGTTTCCCAAGCCACAGCTACTAGCTCTCCTCAAAACTCACTCCACATCCACCTCCTCTTCTCCCAAGTGGATGAATCATGCCTCAAGACTTCCCCCCACAACCCCTACTTATACCAATCTAAGCCATAGGTCGGCCCTGAACATAAATTAAATACAAATACCAAAATTAAATGCCACAAGTCGGCCAACAACAACAATTAAATGCCCAAAATAGATGTCTTATTAAAATTTTGATATCTCCTAGCTCTGAATGAATTAGAACTCGTGCTTCGAACCGTAGGTATAAATATAGGCCCTCTTCAATCCCTAAAATTTTTAGCCTCTAAATCTTTGTGGAAAATTACTTATACAGCTTGAAATAGGCACCAAATTCCTAAGCAAGGCCGAGCTCCCCTAGGCCATGCTGAGCAACCAAGACCATGCCAAGTTCCATTAAATACATCAAAACCAATTACCCAAGACCCAAGTGGGTTTATCCAACTCTACCAAACCCCTCACATATTAAAATAAGTCCACACAACTCCATCAAATCCCCCAAACATGCAGGATAGCCAACTACCCTGGGATGCTCTTGCATCATGTTGAGTCAAGAAGGTAAACTTGTTGCTTTCTTTAGTGAAAATTTAAATGATGCAAAAAGGAAATATTCTATGTATGATCAAGAATTCTATGCTATTGTTCAAGCACTAAAGAAATGGAGACATTATTTGATGCTGAGTGAATTTGTGTTGTATATCGATCATAAGGTTTTACAATATTTGGGTAGTCAAAATAAGTTGAATCAAAGACATATGAAATGGGTTGAGTATTTGCAGAGTTATACATTTGTGATAAAACATAAAAGTGAAGTCACTAACCGAGTTGCTGATGCATTGAGTAGAAGAAGGTCTTTGATGTTCGAGATGAAAATTGAAGTTCTTGGCTTTGATGACATGAGAGATTCTTATGAATTTGATCCTGATTTTTCTGAGTCATGGAGAAAGTGCAGAGCACCTATTCAAGACCAATCGAGTACTAAATGGGATGAATATTTTATACAAGGAGGTATGTTGTTTAAAGGTATCCAGTTGTGTATACCGAGAGGACCAATGAGAACTAATTTGATAAAGAAAAAACATAGTAGTGGTTTGGCTGGACATTTTGGATTTGATAAGACATTAAATTTTCTTAAGGAGAAATACTTTTGGCGATAGTTGTATAAAGATGTTCAGAAATTTGTGAAAAGTTGTGGAGTTTGTCAAGTTGCAAAAGGAGTAAGTCAGAATACTAGATTGTATACACCAATTGTTGTACCCGAGAAACCTTGGATTGACATCAATATGGATTTTGCTCTTGGCTTACCAAAGACAGTAAGAGGTAATGATTCTATATTTGTTGTTGTGGATAGATTTTCTAAAATGGCACATTTTGTACCCTATAGAAAGACATTAGATGCAATACATGTAGCAGATCTTTTCTTTTTGAAAATTGTCAGATTGCATGGATTATTGATGAGTATTATCTCTGACCGAGACAATAAATTTGGTTGATACTTGTGGAAGACTCTTTGGAGAAAGTTTGGTACTGATTTGAAATATAGTTCTACATTTCACCCACAAAATGATGGACAGACATAAGTTGTGAATAGAAGTTTGGGTAATCTTTTGAGATGTTTAGTTGGAGACACACCAGGTAATTGGGATTCTATGTTGGCATAAGAAAATTTTGCATACAATAATTCAGTGAGTAGGAGTACTGGAAAAACACCTTTTGAGATTGCAAATGACATACAACCTAGAGGTATATCAGATTTGAGATACATTGCTGATGAAAGAAAGAGAAGTGCTGAGGAAGTAAAATTTGTTGAGTACATGAAGACATTGCATGAAGATGTGAAGTTTAAGTTGGAAAAGAGTAATAAAAAATACAAAGACAAATCTGATAGATCAAGGAGACATATGACTTTTGATGTTGGTGATGAAGTAATGGTTTATTTGAAGAAAGGTAGATTTCCTGTTGGAACATATGGGAAGCTTAAGATGAAGAAGTTTGGACCTTGCAAGATTTTGAGAAAATTTGATAGTGGAAATACATATGAGATTGAGTTACTTGATGACATGGATATATCACCTATTTTCAACATTGCTAATTTGTATGAGTTTCATGAACCTAATGAAGACATGACAATACTGATGGATTATCCTAAGAAGCAGAATGATGAAGTTGAAAATATTTTGAGCAAAGAATTGGTAGAAGTACAAGAGGAAAATAGTATATGGAATATCTGGTAAAGTGGAAGAATAGACCGATCAAAGATAGTTCATGGATTTCATAGTCTGAGTTGGATGTAGCTCAAATCATACATGTTTCATGATTCAGAGAATCATTTCAAATAACCCTAGGTGTCTGATGTAGGAGCATCTCAGGTCCTTGGCAATCCTGTGTTACCAAAAATATATTTGAGTTTGTTTTTGTTGGTCGGTTCCTTCTTTGACCAAGTTGGTTCGGGTGCTTGGTTTCCTTTGTTCATTGGTGTTGGTCAGTTATCTCTCTGGCACTCAGTGAATTTCCCACCCACTCAATGATGCTTGTATAGCACTCAGTTTCCTTTCTTACCGAGTTGTTTATTTTGGATTTCTTTTGAGGCCAACTTGTGCATTTAATTTGGGTTGTAGATTTAATGTTGGTATCCATCATTAGGAAGTGTGTGGACCTATATCTAGTTGTCCCTTCTGTTGATTGTGGATTTGAAGACCAACTTGGCTTGATAGGATCTTGTATAAATATAGTTGTTTGGTTAGAGTTTAGGATAAGTTTTTTTGTAGATAGAAGATAGAAGATAAAAATTAGATATTTTTGGCAGATCCTCACATGTTGGAGGACTATTGTGCTTGATTTTAATATTTGGCCTAAATCAGGAAGGCCTTATAGCCTGACATGTATGAATCAATTTGAATTTAATATAACAAAGTATTTGCATTCTCTCTCTCACTGTTCTGTGTTGTTGCTTCTGCGTGTTGTTCTGCAACGTGGATCTAGTTAGGGTGAGCCTTTGGACCCTCTCCCTATCCTCCCTTGTGTCAAAAAGGATCAATGAAATATTAAAAACTCAAAGATCACTAGTAAACAAGAAATACTTAGGTTGTGAGATTGGTGAATTCTCACATAGTAGTCCTAAACAAAATAAAGAACCTGATCGGGTAAAAGAAGATAAAACCAAAATTAGAAAAGAGGATAAAGGTAAGTCTATTGGAAAGTTGTCTATACTGAAGTATATGACTAGATATAGTGTTTTCATTATGGCAAAAAAGTCATATAGTCATTTGGAGTCAACGTACTTAATGTAAAGATCAGAATTTAGTTAAGTGTTGAAGATTGGACAATATACAGAGTTCCAGCAGCTCAGAGCATCAACGCACATGTGTATAGATGAATTATGGTATGCACCCTAGAAGTTAAGGTTGTTAGACTATACTTATGCTTAGTCTATGAGCACATAAGTAGAAATTAAAAGATGTGAAAGTTACAGTTAGTTGAAGTTGCACAGCCTGTGTGTGCTAGCAGTGAACAGAGCACAGAGCTGACAGTTAGCATTTTGGTTTGTGATTATGATTTAATGTTGTAAAGGAAATGCACCCATTTTATTTAGGTTGCTGATGTGTGTACATGTATAAGTCTAAGCACGCTTAAGCCAATTCATTTGGAAGCATTGTTTGTAATTAGTTATAGGGCTGACCTAATTGTTTTGTTTGTATAAGAACATAAATATAAGGTGCACCCATTGTATTTGGTATGGAAATAGAAAGAGAGATGTGATAAGTAGAGTAGAGGTATGAAAAGTTAGCATAAGATGTATTAGAGCTTTGCTAGAGGTTAAAGCATCAACACACCAAAGGAACTGATCAGACAAGCAGTGTCACAGTAAATAGTTCACCTGCAGATATGGTGTGTATCTGAATCAGAAGGTTGTAGCCTTCACCATTTGAGCAGTGAGCTCTAGGATAGTGAGTCCACTCCCCTAATAGGGATCATTGTAAAAGACTCCTAATAGGGTCTGACCCTTAACAAGGTCTACTATACTTAAAGCATTGTAAAGCTACTCCTAACAGGGTAGAGGATCTTCTAACAAGGATCACAAAACACTAGTGCAGATTATTAGTGGGTATCAAGTCCCACTAGGGTTTTTACCTATTTGGGTTTCCCCGTAACCATATTGGTGTCATGTGTTGATTTCATGTTTCATGTTTATGTGAATGTTTAATTCAGTTCTTAAGCATTTATGTTCTACATAAAGATTAAAGTAGAAAGACTTAAAACACAATGAACACTGATTCACCCCCCCCTCTCAATGTTCCCATTCCTAAAAATTGGTATTAGAGCTCTGGTCCTTAGTAAAGAAGTTTAACCACTTGAGGAGATCATGGACAAAGTAGATATGAAATATTTGAAGAAAAATCTTGAAGCCGCTCTTGAAGACCTGGACAATTCAGAAAGAGAAATTGAAGCACTAAAAGAAAAAGTCAGTGATGCTCAATTAGTTATCAAAAGACTAAGAAAGGATTTGAAAGGATGCTCTAATAGTGAACTTGAAGAGAAAATCAAGAATTTGAGTGAAGAAAATGCATCCTTATTAAGTTAGCTTGAAGAATTTGATGACAAACTGATGAACAATCAAGATGTCTACAATGAACAAGTCAAGGAGAACCTTCAACTCAATGAAGAAATAAGGGAAGCTAACTTAGAAATCTTAGAGCTAAATAATATTAAAGAGAGCTTGGAATCTGAATTGAAGAAGTCAAAGGATCATATTGATAAATTACACACTAGTGCTGAGTTGGTAGAATCACAGTTGTATGAAAGAAGAATCAAAGGAGAAACTAGCTGCATTGGATACAATGAAGCACAAAATCAAATTGACAATATGTGAGCAAGAAAGGATTCACAAAAGAACTCCACTGATGATGAGAAGACTGAAGATCAAACTAAAGACAATGGTGGTCCTCCTAGGAATGAGTGCAAGCAAGTAGAACACACTTTTTTTTCTTGTAACAAGCATCAACACATTGTAAGAAACTGTATAGAGGTAAAACCTTTTAATGGCTATTGTTATTCATGCAATAGATTTGGTCATAAATCTATGAATTGCAAGACTAGTAAGAAGAACAGGACTCAACAAGATCAAAGAAATCAGAATTAGACAAATGTTAGAAGTTCTCAAAATGTTACATGTCAGATATGTAACTATAATAGTCACTCAACCAGAACATGCAGAATGGTGACTCATGTCAATGCACTGAGGAATATGTTAGTGCTCAAATCTACAGATGGTTTATGATCCAAAAAAACCATAACTCTAATTATCTCAATAGATGCATCTAACAAAATGCAAGCACTAAGGTATTAAGGTTGTAGAACCTTCTTCACTTTGAGTATAAACTTAGGTGGGTTTACCTTCTTATAAGCTTCTTCAAAGCATCAGAATGGACATTTATGCACTTGTCATAAATTTGTCAACTAAAGGACAAGCAATAAAAGTAAATTGAAATAGTTTATCAATATTTTCTGGTGGCAACATATGAAAATATATCTTAAACCAGTGCCTTATCTATTTGGGCATCAGAGTCAAACCCTACCTCCACACAATTCCATCAAGACAAATATACTAAAACCAAAATGAAATGCCTGGTGTCCCTTTCTTTTAATTCCTATATCTACTATCAAATTCATACATGGACAATTAATTCATAGAGACCTCCCTTAAGATTTTACTCTTTCCTTGAAAGAACTTAAGTTTAACCCCTACATTCACTTTGTGAACACTCCATTGAAAAGCCTTACAATTTAATGCATAAGAAAACTAAAGTGTCCATACACAAAGACAAAAAATAGTAACAATAGAGTTCCAATATCTTGGTATTAACATTCAAAATCTATCAGTACAGTATCACCATGACTACAGAGAAATAAGGTTCTATATCTCAGAACTTTTACAAAATGTATTAACCACCTCTTGAAAAGAGTAAAAACTTGCTATATATACCCATAGCCATCTTGGAATCCTCAAAAGGATGCAACAAGCTTCAGATGGCTATCAAAAAGACTTTCACTATAGATAAAACAATACAAATCAAAAGATTGAGACTACAATAACAGAAAGTAGTTCTCAACTACTTAACAATTTTACAAGTGGCACCTTTGTCTAAAGATATTTCAAAGCAATTACATAATTTACTGTATAAATGATGACCGCCATATGGCTAACCTACATCATCCTCTATTTGAAACATGCTCTCCCTCAAATTCTAGAATAGGTGCCATATGTACCCTATTCTTCTTCCTCTTTTGTCATCTGGGTAGCTAGCTTCTTCTTTTTCTTCTTTGTCAGTTTATCCCATGCTGCCACATCATCATCAGATAGCCAATTGTAAGCCTACAATTCCTGTAGTGATTTGATCTGCTGATCCCACATGGAATCAGTTACACTTTTAGCCTCTACTACAAACCATATGCAATCACTTTCAATTTTAAATAAGCTGTCAATTATACTATTGCATCTTTCTAAATCCAAAGCACTATCATTGTTAAGGAAAGTATCTTGCTTAATTATCATTTGATCCATTGATGCTTTCCACTCATCTATACTGACAATACCCCCACCATTATCATATATTGGAGGCAAGTACTTACTGCTATTCCCATCAAACATAGCCAGCTTGGCTACTATCTGGTTAGACTTACCTTTAAAGAACTTTGATATAGCACTTACTAAACCAATCTTTTCAAAAACCTTAGTTACTACCTCAGGAATATCAGACCTATATTCCTGCAAATCATCAAGCTTATCAAATAGTGAGCTCCTCCCTAACCATACACTAAAGAGTGGCTCCAAAGTAGTCAAAAACTCATTCACTTTTCCACTGGCCTGGTGTAATAGACTGACTAATTGATGGATTGATTCCATCCTGTCCTTTATTTTGTCCTACCTATATTGCACAATCCTTGCTACAGTATCCAAGGATGCATCTAGTCTTATTTTTTCTAAGTCCCCAGTAGGCTTATCAAGAACCTCTGTATCTATTTGAACAGGGACCTCAATCTGCAAAGGAGGGGGAAGAACTACCTTTGAGGCTTCTTCAAGCCTAACCTTTAATTCAACTAACTCATCTTCCAATTGCTTGATCTTCATCATTTTCAAGTCCCTATCTTTGGCCATTACATTTTCATTCTCAAATAGTTTTTCATACCTTTTAGACAACTGAGCTATCTTTGCTTCATTCAAGTTAACAAAATGGGTCACTAACTTGGAAACCTCAAGATCAGTTGTATTCTGTATAGTCCATATGATTTTATTCCCTTCCATCTAATCCTCTATACTTAGTAGAGATGGCTTTTGAGTCTTTGGGGCCATAGACCACATTGCAATAGCCTAGGACTTAGGGTCATAGTCACTTCCTCTGATCATTTCACCAATATGAACCTCATAGGATAGACTACCCTATAGTTGCTTTCTTATCTGATCAATGATAAAAGTAGAGGTCAAATCCCATCCTGGAGTTAGAAGCATTCCACTTGATCTAACCATTTCTCTAGCTTTATCTACAGTTACAACCTCAAGGCTAGGATCATAAGAGGCTAATGCTCTCATGGTTTCTTCACTTGGCTCTACTCCCTGAGGCATAGCCTTAGCCACATCTTGTTGCTTTTTCCAGATAAGAAAACTCTTAAATTCATCACTCTTGATGAATTGGTCATCACTTAAGAAATCCTCCTGATATACCTCTCTAATATCTTGTCCTAACCACAAGGACTATTCTTCATCTCCTTCATTAGTGGCCACCATCTTGTTGGCCCTTATTGTTTTCCTCAATTGGTGATGGTAAGCCCTATCACTTGGTACAAGAGAAGATGCTCTATCAATCCCCCCTCTCTATTTTTTCTACTTAGAAGGCTCTCCCTCTTCAAACCTCTGCTTCTTCAATGGTGGCTCTGGAAGGTCCCCTGCCTCTAATTGGTCTTTAATAAGATCAATAACTGGTAAGTCTCCAACTTGTGGTGGGCTATCTCCTTCTTGGGATCCATCAGAGAATTCCTCATAATTAGAAGATGAGTAATCCTTCTTTTTCTTTGTTTTCTTCTAATCAAACAACTTTTCCAATTGATTTGATAGAGTATCATGCATCTTTATCATCTTATTAATTATTTCTAAGTAGGGAAGTTCAGGGAAGAAACTGTCAAAAGGAATTTGGGCTGCTTTCAACTGAGTTTGCAAATCCTTCAGGTCAAAAAACCTATTCCATCTTGTAGTGACCTCATCCTTCTCCACAACATTCCTGATCACATCCTCCTCATCAAGGGCCTCATGTTATCTGTTGACACCAATACTAGGTATCAGTGTCAATTTTATAGTCTTAATGAAAGCCTCAGGGTCCACATGTCTGCAAATACTAGATACCATCTTGAATTGATTTAGCCAGGTGGTAATTTGTGGGAAATCCCTCTTACCAATCAAGAAATCACTAATTTTGAACTGCCTAGGTGTGAAAGTACCTTTCCTATGAGGGGCCAAAATTTCTCTGTCTATCCACATCAACTACCAAAAAAATTCCAAAGAAGTAACTCTTGGTGGCACAAATTTTGGTAACAAATGTGGGGGCTGGGGGCAACCATAAACTCTTATAATTGTAGAATTTTCCCCAAAGTAGAAATCACCCCAATTATGGTTTCCCTCCCATTTTTCCTCCAATTGCATAGGTCTTAGCAGCCTTAGAACCTTAGGTGGTAACCTTGTAACATTGATGCCCAGCCATCTCAGAATAGGAAAAATAATGAAGTTCTCAAAAACACAAAAGTCACACTCATTTGAAGTAATATTCCATACCCTTACCCATAGTTGCACTAGATTATGCTGATCTTGGAAGGTGAATCTTGGTTTCAGCATATTCAAATCAAAACTATTGATGTTGAAAAATAGAATTAAGTGCATCAACATAGAGTAATGCAAGAACTTGATGGGCTTCTTACTTTCTTTGACAGACATTAACCCTTCATGCATCCTATCGATTACATACTAGATGTAATCATAATTCATGTTTACTAGAGAATTCTGGATATCTAAAATCATCATCAAAAGATCAACTGGCAAAAATTCTTCATCCCCATCTATTCCCAATACTCTACACAACCCATAACAAGTCTGCTTCATATAGTAATGGAGGGATTTAAACTAGTAAGGGGCATTCATGCTAGTAGGGAGGGGAGCTATATATTTACCTTGCTTTGGGATATGCTTCACCATCTGGTCTTTTACTGACCCTATATTATTTGTATACCTCTCTCTCTCCTGACTCAAATTAATTTCAGTAGAGGAAGACGTATAAAAACTAAAAGCTTTCATGAAAGAGCCCCTGTCAAGAGTAACCAAAGGTGGCTAGTCTGCCTTCCTAATCATTTTGGAGATAGGATCATACAACCTAGCCAATGCAACAATTAAGTCCACATCTAAAAAAACATCAGGGACAATCAATTTCCCTAAACCCAAAGCCCAAACATTACAAACATGAACTTTCCCACTCCTATTTTGATAAAAATAACTAAAGCTAGTATAACCTGAACAATACGGTGTGACCGGATCTCTGCAATGACCTAGAACATCTTCAAATACATCATTAGGAGCTCTTTTGTTCTGATTGGAACTAGGCAACAATTTGAGAAACTTGTCTGAGTAATTTGGCTTGATCCTATCTTCACCACCTTTCATTTTGGCTTCACCACTGGAAGAAGTCACACTCAACTTTGGTTGACTCATTTTTTCTGCACAATTGCTCTCAATTCTACAAACTTGATTTGCTTGGCACTCAAAGGTTGCTTCAAAAAACACAATTCTCTTCAAATGATTTTGAACAAAAAAAACAATGAGTTTAGCCTATTTATTGATGCAAATTGAAATGTGTAAAATTGCCAAAATTGTTGCAAATCTACCTCCAATTACTTCTACATTCAATTCACATATCACCAATTTTCAAATCAGTGCTAGCCGATGCCAAGATGTTGACAAATATATTTAAAAAAATTGAAAACAAGGCAAAAAGGCAATGATTACAGTTTGGTACTCTATCACCTTGCTTACGTGATAAAATTCTCCTTTAAAATTGATTGGATGGCCAACTACTTTTTCTCCAGCTTGATGGTGTACTTTATCCACATGGCAATGACCTTTAACCTTTCTTTATTATTTTATTTAAATGAGCCCGTTTCAGAGAACTAGCGACTGAAGGTTCTCGCAATCGCTAAATGAAAAGATAACCCTAGCTCACATTCAGAGAATTAGCGACCAAAGGCTTCACTGATTCTCGAAATCAATTTCTTAACTCTTCCTCCATTCAATGAACCAGAAAATAAAGAAAACCTAGCCTAAGAAACTAACCTTAGTCACCATTTGGAGAATTAGCGACAACGCTATCTTTGTATCTCTTAATGTTTCAGTTGAATGCTAATTTATTTTGAGACTTGGTGACTGAAGGCTTCACTTATTCACTGAATGGGAGCCTTAACCACATATTTAAAAGGAGAACTAGCGAACAAGCTTACTCTTTGAGTTGCTGAATTCTTTCCCGACTGCCTGTTTCAAACTGAGACTTCAATTCAACTGTTGATTGTGACCTCAATCGATGGCCATCGCTAATTCACTAAGACTATAAGACAATCATCTTTTGATTATGAGACTTAGCGAACAAAGGGTTAAAACTTACTTGACTACTTGATTTGCCCATTCGCTGAAAAGCTTTCATCATAACCAACCTTTTAAGAGAATGCGTGACTACCTCATTCACCAGATTGCCAGAAGATTTAGAGCCTTGCCAACATATTATGAGATCATGTGAATAACAAGGAAAACCACATTTGTCCAATCCATTAAGCCAAACAGTCGGAGCCACCAAACTTAGAGCACATAGAACTTATAACACTGTCACCAAATCGCCAAATCAATTTATGTAGGACCCAAATACTTTGAAATTAAATCATAACTGTCAATCATATGGATAATCAATGGTCCTCGCTAGATCACTAGATAATACAAGTCTTAACCACCCGATTTTGAGAATGAGAGAACACTGCCACGCCAAGTCACTAGAAGTTAATAGGAAACTGCCAAGAAATAAGTGAACAGGAGACCACATATTCACTGGTTCACACAAAGGTTGAGGTAACTGCTGAACAACTTGGAGACTTAGCAACTAAAGAAAACATACAACATGGGTTTACTCATTCGCCAGTTCCCTGAATAACTCAAAGACATGAAACAATACTACATGATTCAGTGAACACTTGATGGAAATAATCACGCGCATAATCAAAACACTTAAGTGGCCAAAAAGTAACAATGAAATATAAGAATTAGGGAAACTTAAGGGTTTACGTGAAGAAACAAGATTTCTCAAAAGGGCAAAACCTAGGGTAAGGGTTTTCAGGCTTGGTTATAACAAATTTGATGGATTTTTGAAAACCTAAACCCCAAAAATTAAACTTGCAGAAGGATTAAACCATGACTTGGAATTGAAAACCTCACAAAACCTAAAAAAAGCCCAATAGAATAGTAGACCTCCAGTCATTTGTCACTCTTGTAACAAGGCTGGACATATCTCAAGGTTTTGTAGATCAAGGACACAGGGTTAAGAAAGCCCTAAAAAGACCAAAGATTTAGTTTTGGATCCTGAAGTAAAAGTAAAGTTTGTGAAAGCCTCAGATGATGCAAGCATGATTTGGTTAGAAGGAAAGAAGGACAAAGCTAATGAGAATGTATTGGATGCATCCAAAGTGGACGCACCCTCTACATCTGCATGAATGGCCCTTAGGGTCATAGGGGGAGCTAATTTAGCTCTAGACCCCTGCGTGGTTGGTATACTCATCCTCTGAGTATGCACCTTTGGACTTAAGCTTTTGGAGTGTATATGAATTTTCATGCAAGAGCACACATGCTAATTGTTAGCGGAGATCAAGTTTAAAATTTTGAAGTGACAGCCTGGTTTACGTGATGTGCATTAATGGTAGATTTTTCACTTTAAAGCACACATAAGTCATTTGATTGCTCATTGCATTCAAATTTAGAGTGATAGAGAGTAAAAGGAGCCTTGGAAGTTGTTTTGAAGTCTTGGTGATTGAATCTATCAGAGATTTGTTGTAGTTATTAGTGCATTTGATAGGTTGCAGTAACCCTAGCTCGTTGTGCCGATTCAGAAGCCGTCAGATCATCTCTAAGTTCAATTGGAAAGTGATTATCAAGTAAGTCATGGCCACTCCTATAGTTTTTGATGTTGCTAAAAAGAAGAGATACATTTTCAAGAGGCACCCATTTAAATTAACCCTAGATGATTTAGAGGGAGCTTTCTCTCGCACGCTGATGGGCATCGTGCATGTAGAAGACATAAGGGCTTTCTTCTATTGTAAGAAGGAACCTGTTGGACTAGATAGGTTAAGGGCACACATGGACACAATGTTGAAACCAGAAAAAACATTCATGGATGAATACACCAAATGGAATGATCACCCTATTGTTGAGTATGCTATGGCATATGAATTCTATGAGATAGAATGGAAAAAGATTTTATTGAGCAGAATCCATGATGATTTGTTTTGGATTGGAGATGTTCCAGTTAGAATCACAAATGACCTAATTCATGAGATGAAAGGCCTTTATAGGATAGGCTCCATCCTTCTTGTGGGCAAGGATGTCAAAAAGATGGTTGAACATGTTGGAATTAGGAGAGATAGGTACTAAGAGGGGAGGGGTGAATCAGTACCTTCAAAAACTTCACTTGTAAACCTTTCAAATCTATAACTGTAAATAGTGATAACCGACCAAAACAACTTCAATCTAATTGCATGAATCAATCATCCATTTAACTTATGTAAGTAAACAACATGAAATCAATATGACAATCACATGACACAAGTATTTTGGTAATGCAAAAACCCTTGTTAGAAGGTAAAAACTGTGGTGGGGATGACACCCAAAAATTCTTTACTACTACAAATAGAAAAGGTTTTCCTGTTAGGGCTACAAGTTTTGATCACTTTTGGTGATCTCACCCTGTTAGGAGTGACATGTCAGATTGGCTAGATCTACCTAGTTATAGGATTTTAACAACACTAATGAAGTGTGCATTCGGTTAAGAGATTTACATAAGACTGTTAAGTCTACTCTATTAAGAGATTTTATCCAAAACTCTATTACAATTGTCAGAAAGAAATAGGAAATTATTTATTATTTGACAACTCAATTGTCTAATACAGATCTATAAGGTCTGATAAAATATCACCTTACTTGTGATGAATCTCTGCTCTAAACTGCTCGGTAGCCTCTGCTGATTCTACTCAATCTGAATTCCTTTGTACTTGGTTCTGCTCTGTTAACTGATAGACTTGAAGTTAGGAAATTGCTTCAAGTGCTCTGTGATTCATATATCAGCTCACACCAAAAATGATGCAAACACACAAATATATAGTGTTCTATTTTTTCCACTTTAACAAAATTAGGTTATAGAATATAGTCATAACCCTAAGATCTATGGTGTACAATAATAACCTAGATCAACTATTACAAAAGATATACATTGTATTTAATGAATATCATCACATTAAATGTTCCTCGATCTTGGTAAAACATTTTATAAACTGTTGTAACCATTTGCATAGAAGAATGTGCCATTTCTGATTACTATGCCATTTCCTATGATCCTCGATAAACACTGTGTAAACTGATCGGTGTATACTGCGATGCTCGATGTTTACTGTTTGTCAGTGTTGGTGTTTGCTGGTGCTCGGTAAACTATCTACTGCTCAGTATATAAGCTTTATCGACTAGTCTATTCTACTTCATGTTACTGATTAGCTCAATGTAAGTGACCAACTGATATCTTTACAAACCTTTGGTACTGATGACAACCTTAAAAGCTCAATAGAGATAACAATCTCCCCCTTTGGCATTAGTATCAAAACTTCGAATGTATATAGACAAATTTTTTTGTAACTTATATCTCCGCCATATACATATACACATCAAAAAATTTCTAAGTACTAAGTACTCCCCCTCGGTGCATGCTCCCAGTAATATGTAGTATACGTAGCATCTATGTACATATTTGGCATAATAGCTAATACATTGTTTATACATTGCTTTCCCCCTTTTTGATAGTAATGCCAAATACAAAAATTAAGTAGTATACTCACATCTTGTCAAAAATATGTTGATGGGTTTTCTTCACTGACTCCAAGAGGTTGTCCCATTCCTCTTTCAAGCTGGTGAGAGTGATGTTCTCAAGACCAACTTGTGCATGCATGTCAAAGATGTTATCTAACATCAAAATCTCTGGTGTTGCAACAAGTAGCTCGACTTTAACAATATTTTCTTCAAAATTTTTTAGGTATGGAATGAGTTCGGTTTACAACTTAGTAACCTGATTTGTTATGTGCTCTTCTTGTTTCTTCAAATCTACTATCAACCGCCAAAGTTCTTGAACTTGGTGAATGTGCTTTAAGAAAGCATGAGGCTTGGTTATAGCTTAATTTGTACTCAATTGTATTTCGGCTTCCAATCCTTTGATCTTTTCACTGACTTCAACAATGAAGGTGTTTGTAGTACAAAGCTTCAATAAATATTGACAAATTAACTAGGTGATGGTTTTGATCTCGGTGATTACCTCAGATAATTTGACCTTCTTTAATGCCACTTCTACGCTTATTTTCTCAGCTAATTTGTTCTGAATCTTTGATTTTTCCCTTTCTTCAATCCTTTTGTCTGCATCAATATCTGGGTCATTGATCTTCTTGGCAAGCATAGTAAGTTGATCTATGATAGGTTCATCCTCATCAATATTCACCTCAGGTACTACCTGTTGGAGGATATCCTACACATCTATTAAGATTCCTTTTCATTTGTGTTCTTGCTTCAACTTCTCTTGCACTACCTTTCTTGTACATAATTCCCCATATTTACTCAAGTCTTCAGGGCTTAGGGTCCTCGAGTCATACTCAAGGATAATGATCACTTCATCTAGGGTGACCGGACCTTTTCCTTTCTTCTTCTTCTTATTCTCCAGTGCTATAGGTGATTTCTTCTCAATAATAGCAATAGTTTTATCTCCAGATTTTAGAGTATCCTTCCTGGTTAACACACGTTCTTCCTTCTTCTGCTCCTCAGTAGTTGTAGTCTTAGTTAATATAGTGGGAGTCTCAGATGTGGTGTCAAGTGGGATCACTTCTATTTCCTTTTCTTTGGTGGAAGGTGCCTCTGTATGTGTAGGCTCATTTGTTTCTGCAAGTTTCTCTATGTCTTGATCCCCTATGATGTCTTTGTTTTGCTTAGGATCTGAGCTGTTAGGTTGTACTTGGGAAAGAATTTCAGCTGCTTCTGCAAGTATAGGAAGTTCCCTTGATAGTGATGTAAATAGACATTCAGTGTCTATTGCTTCATCTTTATTTGGTGCAATATTTACATCTTTATCATCTTGGTCATAATGATCACCATTTGTGATGTCCTCAATGAGTACATCGTCATCATTTTCTTCTCCAGTTGAACTTCAACTTTATCCAGTGCATCCTGTGAAATACTTATTTCTTCCTTGTCCTCAGTGATATCAATTACCTCGGTAACTGATCTACTGGTATTCTTTGATTTCTTTGTTGTGCCCTCATCAATGCAAATACCTTTGCCTTTGGAATTATGTCTCTTCTTAGACAAGTTCAAGAATGCTTCTTGCTCAACTTTTTCTTCGGCCTTCAAAATTGATGTCCACATAGAATCAGTTGTGGTATCCATATCTGCTACATTTTCATCCATGATCATCAAGGCTCTATTCTTGATCATAAAATTTTCTTGGTATTTGGTCAAGTATTCACTAACTTCTCCAAAGCTTAAATGTGAGGCTGCCCGAACTAGAGAGCATTCTCTCTTTCTCTTCTCGATGTCTAGTGAATAGCCCATTTTTCAGTAATTTTTCTATCCAACTTCTTTGGTAATGCACAAGCAAATTCCATTAGAACTTTCTTGAATTTTATCATCATTTGGATGACGGTCTCTTCAATCTTGGTTTGATCTTCATTTGACATCTTGTCAAATCTGTCTAGTAAGGAATCAGTGAGGTCTCCATGTTCAATTATGTCTTCAATGATTTCATCTATTATTTTTGTCTTGTTACTGACCACTTTGAATTGATTGACATCATCTTCTATTTCAATTTCCTCAAGATCTTCCTTATTTCTTATGAATTTTCTCCTTTTCTTTGGTGCCTCAGCTACAACCTTGTTCTTTCTCTTAATGTATTTCTTTGTCGGTGTAGCTGCTCTCCTTTTTGTTACTTTCTCTGCTTCTTCCTTATCGGTAGGTGGTGTTGTAGTTGATGATCATGTCTTCATACCTTCATGTACAAATGATTTCTTCTTTATAGGAATTTCAGGTAGAGGAACTGGTGCGGGATCTACTTCTTTATCAGACTCAGTCTCCTCACTATCATATGGTTTGTTAGCTAACTGTAACTGACCTTTGGTTTCCTATTCAACTAGTGTCTTTTTAGATGTCTCAGACCCATCTCCATATTTAGCAATGAGATTTTTCTTCATCTTCTTTACCTTTCTAGTTATTTTACCGATCTCAATATTTATTGAAATTCTAGATTTGGCCTCTTCATATTCTTTGAACCTAGTGGCAATGGGATCTTTTGGTAGTGCAAGTAGTGCATTAATAGATTTCAGTGTGAAATCATGGTTCATTTCATATCCCATCAGTGCCAACCATTTTATCCTAGGTTCAACTGCTTTTATCAAAGTATAATTTGTGTTGACTACAAAACATATATCATTCTCAAATCTCTGAACTAATTCCCTTAGAATTCTATTTCTTTTATGCATTTTAGACTAAAACTCTTTGAAGTATGCATTAAAATATATATTTAATGTATCTCCTAAATTATTCATCATTTCACTAATTTGTTTTGTTATCAGTATATCCAGTATCCAATTTACTTTACCAGTGCCAAGTACATACTTTTGTAGATAGAAAAATATGCATGCAAGTAGATATCTGAACTTACATGTGTTAGACTTCTTTTTCCTTATGGTCTTCATATTCTCCTAAAGTTGATGAAATAGTACCTCAGCAAGATCAACCTGGTGACCTATTACCACAATATTGTGCGCCATGTCTACTGTGCTGTAGGGTACGCTGTTGAGTCTGCTCAATTGAAATAACTTGTACCCAATCACATGAGCTGCAAATTTGACTGTTGGGTCTTTGATTGTCAAAATCTTCAGTGCCCAACCATCCCATTGTGCTCTAGTAAATTTCTCAACATCTAGTCTTGATGAACTACAGAAAGCCTTAGCCTTTTCGGTTGTAGGGAGCCCAGTAACCCTACTGATCATTTTCTTGTTGACCTCAATCGATTTATCCAGCTAGAATTTGTCATCATGATACCTGCTCAAAATGACTCTGATCCAATCTGATTTAAATGATTTCAAAAAGTGTATAAAACATGATAACCCTGATTCCTCAATCTTCTTGTAATCTAATTTAATTTTTCCATCAAGGCCACAAAGTTGTTGATATGCTGCAACAGTTTCAAAATCTCCAACTTCTTTGATTTTTTAATGAATATATGATCTTACGTCTTCTATCAATAAAACCCTTTTTGGTATGCTCAAAAAAGAACCCATTGTATCTATTTGTGTTGCAACCTTGGGATGTGGCTTAAACTTAGGTTCATCAAAATTTTCCCTAATGATTAGATTAACTTCCTCCTCAACACTTTGAAATTTTCTTACAGACAATGTAGATGCCATAAATTGATTCTAGGGTTTTGACAAGTAGCAGGATAAGAAGTGTTTGATAGAAAATGAACTTACTTGGTATCATGAAGAGTGATGTCAGTTCGATCTAATGTAGCCTTGAATCCTTCTAAAAATCTTTTAGCTTGAACTCTCCTCTTTGAATTCTCCTCTCTTCAAAATCACAATGTAAAAATGAACTTTGTTCCTGTGTATATATAGACTTCCTGATGTTCCCACTCAAACTTTCATGCAATAAATGCTTGATCTAACTTTTGGTATGAAACAACTGTCAGCTCAGTGACAACTAAAATTTTCATCCGCTCAGTTAACATAGAATTTCTTCATCAGTTGATACATGTGCTCGGTTAACCTTAGTGATTACCGACGGGTAACCAACTCTCGGTCTCTCTTTTATCGACTATATAACATTGTTAGCTCATGAAAACTAAACCATAGTGCATCTTTATTCATGTTGATTTGGTATAAGAACATTATGCATAAGGAACTATATGTAAAATGTGATCTTTTGAAATGTTAGTCCCATACATACCTACTTCACCTTAAGTGGAGGTACCGATGTCACCCAATCCAGTGGATGATGTTTCACTGACAACATTACTTGACTCAGCATTCTCATTAGATGCCTTCTTCCAGATAGTGTTCCTTAACTTTGTGATATCTACAATAGTATATCCACTTTCAAATATATGGTTTTCATTTGGTGCTCGGTCTCTGTAGTTCTTGCTTAAATGACCAACTTTATGACAGTGCATACAAGCCATCCTAGTGCTTTTCCAGCTTCTTGATTGTCCAATCTGACTCTTTCTATAACAATTTTCTACAATGTGTCCATATCTACCACATACAACATAGTTAGTCCATGTATTATAATCCCAAACATAAGAGTTACCTTGTCTCTTTGGTTGATATGGCTTGCATTGTGGTTTCTCCTTAGGTGTCCAGACTTGTTTCATTTTCACCTTATAGTCTCGTGTAGTGTGTCCATGCTTGTTACAAGTATAGCATATTTTCTCCATAGTGGTATTATTAGTAAGATCATTTTGTTTATCTCTACACTCATAAGAAGGATGTCCAAACTTACCATAGTAGTAACAATATCCATTAAACTTAGGAGTGACAAGAGGTTTACCTTGTGCTTTGCTTCTACACACATTAGATGTATGTCCCAGTTTGCCATAGTGATAACATGTCAACACTTTAGGTATCTGATTTTGACTGATGTTGACTTGTTTAGCTTGTTGTGATGTTTCTCCTTTATCGGTGTAGCCTATGTTGGCTTTACTCCCAAATCTTCTCTGGTTAGTCAGAAAGTCATCAATTTTCTTAGAGCTATCCTCAGCAAGTTTCTTCATTTCATTTTGTTGCTGTTGATTTTTCACTTCATTTCTCAGCTTCTCATTCTCTTCTCTAAGTCTTACAACATCTTCTAGTCTCCTTGACAATTCTACATTCACTTAGTTTACCTCTTGATTTACAGTCATCATTTGATTAGTTACTTGGAAATGTCGGTCAGTGAGTCTTTGTATCTCACTCTCTTTAGCTTGAAGTTGTTCAGTCATTTGTCTTTGATCATCAATAGCTAGATTCCTTTCTTGCTCAACTTGTTTTTCTTTGTTCATTGTTTCTACCATTCTCACCATCTAAGATTCTTGACCGATTTGTAGTGCTTTCACTTGATCAGTTAAATATTGATTCTTTTCAGATAGATCAGTGATTATGCTTTTAGATCCATCAGAGATGCTTCCACAACTAGATCCAATATGCTCAAACATTTCATCAATAGGTTCTTCATGGTAACTGATCTCATTCTATAGAATAGCTAGGTTCTTCCTTTCAACCAGTAATTTCTTCAGTCCTTCCTTGGCTTGCTTATACTATTCCACAAACATTTGCATTTGTATCTTTTGATTCTCAATAGTCTTGTCAAGCTTATATCTCTCCATGACTTAGATCTTTACCCTTCAGTGGTTAAACTATTCAATAAGAGAACTGAGCTCTGATACCAATTGTTGGAATTAGGAGAGATAGGTACTGAGAGGGGAGGGGTGAATCAATGCCTTCAAAAACTTCACTTGCAAACCTTTTAGATCTATAACTATAAATAGTGATAACCGACCAAAACAACTTGAATCTAATTGCATGAATCAATCATCCATTTAACTTATGTAAGTAAACAACATGAAATCAATATGACAATCACATGAAACAAGTATTTTGGTAATGCAAAAACCCTTTTTAGAAAGTAAAAACTACGGTGGGGATGACACCCACAAATTCTTCACTATTGTAGATAGAAAAGGTTTTCCTGTTAGGGCTACAAGTTTTGATCACTTCTACTAATCTCACCCTATTAGGAGTGACATGTTAGATCGGCTAAATCTACCTAGTTATAGGATTTTAACAACACTAATGAAGTGTGCACTCGGTTAAGAGATTTACATAAGATTGTTAAGTCTACTCTGTTAAGAGATTTTAGTGTTCTATTTAGTGTTCTATTTTTACCGCCTTAACAAAATTAGGTTACACAATATAGTCATAACCCTAAGATCTATGGTGTACAATAATAACCTAGATCAACTATTACAAAAGATATACATTGTATTTAATGAATATCATCACATTAAATGTTCCTCGATCTTGGTAAAACATTTTATAAACCATTGTAATCATTTGCATAGAAGAATGTGCCATTTCTGATTACTATGTCATTTCCTGTGATCCTCGGTAAACACTGTGTAAATTGATCGGTGTATACTGCGATGCTTGGTGTTTACTGTCTTTCAATTTTGGTGTCTATTGGTGCTTGATAAACTATCTACTACTCGGTATATAAGCTTTACCGACTAGTCTGTTATGCTTCATGTTACCGATTAGCTCAATGTAAGTGACTGACTGATACTTTACAAACCTTTGGTACTAATGAAAACCTTAAAAGCTCAATAGAGATAACAGAACAAGTATGTAAATCTAGAAGTGATAGGCACGTCATGACTATTGAGCCTATAGAGAAAGAAGACATAAAATTGATGTCAGTGATACTGGGTTACAAGTTTCATCACATCAGCAGGGTGAATAGTGTTAGAAAGTAAAGATCCCCAAGATAACTGAGAGGGGGGGGTGAATCAGTTATCAAATAATTTATCCATTCAATATCTTTAAACAATATAATCAATGTACTGATCAACCATAGAAAGATAATCATACACAATTGCACAATAACACAAGATATGTTAACTAGGGAACCTCTTGAAAAGAGTAAACCCTGGTGGGAATGATGCCCACAAAATGATGTACTAATATAAAAGTTCCTTGCTAGAGGATGGACCTTGTTAGGAGTCTTATGAAATACATTCAATACATATAAATCCTTGTTAGGATATTTTGAATCCCTGTTAAAAGATTCTAACTCGGTTAAGAGTTTATGGAAGACAGAAGGACCCACTGCCCAAATAGCTTCAAGGCAAGATCTCTGAACCCATTGTCCAAAAGATCTTAGAATTATTCAATAGAATAATATGAAATATATTACCCCTTTCACACTATGCCAAAATGGTACTCTCTACTACACAAGATCACAATTCCAGATCTCTGTACTCACAAGTCTTCCTTCATCACTAAATTAGCTCTTTTCTTCTCTTCATGCATATATTCGCATCACAATCTTCATAGTAAAATTTACAATAAGGAAAAAATTCCTTCTTATAAACCAAACTCAAATAATTACAAATGAGTCGGTCCTCAATTACAAAATAATAAATTCTACACGCTACACACAGAATTCACAAAAACTGTTGGCTTCCAGTTACTGTAACTTTCTCCAAACATGTCCTCAAAGTTTTCACTATGAACCACATCATAATTAATGAGTCTCCAACATCCCTTTAACTGCACAAAATCAGATTCCATCCTAGCTAAGAGATATCCTCCGATTTCCAAACATCGCTACACAGAAACACTGTCTAAACACTGCTTTCACCAAAATGCTCATAGCTCTTACAAATGAATGAATTTCTTTTTGCGCTATTAACCATAGGTTAATAACACACCAAATAACATACAATCAATTGTGCAAAATCCAATCTACAATACAACATGTGCGCAAAACAAAATTGTACCTGCTTTCCTACTAATATCTAGAATATCACTGTGTTGACATCAATGACAATCCAAGTCATGAATGCAACAACAACTGCTACAGAATGACTGCCAAAACACTTTGCATTCATTCCTAACAAATAGTGTGTTTGCGGGCACTATTCTAGCAGCCATCCAACTTATGAAAGAAGATGGAGAGTTCAATTTGTGTGAGATCTTCCATGCATAGTTGATAGACAACATCAAAGCTATCAAACATGAAAAAACAAAGATATTCAGGTTTGGGTCCCTAATCTTCTATATGTACCTTCATATAATTGGTAAAGTGTTAGACTTGTATCTGGACAAGTCCATTCCAACCATGCCACAAATATCAAACAAGGCATGCACTAAAAGCACCTTAAGAGACTATATGACCTTGGAATTGAAGACCTTCAGAGTAAGAATGTAGATGAGGTACATGATTCCTAAGAATATTGTGGAGAAGTATAAAGACACAATATGTGTTATGGTGGAGACATACACTACATGTATGGAAGCTGTTGAGCCTAGAATTAAGTGGATTCATCCACTTGGGTATGAGGTAGAGGAACTAGTTCTTGAAGTCTATGCACAAGTATTGCTATCAGCCCCTAAAGATGATAATGAACCTAGGTGGGGAACCTATGAAGAAAAGACTAGAGAAGTTGATGCTAAGCTGAACAGTGCTGCAACAAAAAGAAAGGTTGCAAAGGTCACATCTAAAATCTTGAGAATACATGGTGTGTCTCAAGAAGACCTTGATAAAGCAAGGGATGAAAAGATTGCCCTAGAATTGAAAGGTGCAGCAGTAGAGGAAGAACAAGAAGATCCTAAGCTGAAGAAGCTAAAAACTGAATCAGATGATAGTCAGAAGGGTAAAGAAGATAGTACTCCTTCTGTGCCCAAAGATACTCCTCTAGAGTATAAGCCTTTATTCAAGAGGAAGAAAGAAGCGAGCACTAGTCATCCATCCTCGCAAGCACTAAGGAGCAAGAAAAACATTCAAGCACCTCCTCAGGTAGGATTCAAACCTAGTCTTAAAGTTTTGAATGCTAGAATTGTTGGTGAGGGAAGAATTGATCAAGTAGGGAAGTTCTATGAATCTTATAGTGAGATTGAAAAATAAAAAATACATAATATGATTGTCAAACATATGATCAAGTTCAAGAAGATAGTCCTTGAGTTGAAAACAAAAATTCTAGATAAAGTATGGGATATTCTAGAAAATCTAAAGAGACAAGCAAATGAAGAAGATCTAAGACTCAGAGAAAAAGTATTTGAAGATACTCTTCCTATATGTTCTAAAGAAGAAGTGGCACTGATATTGAATTTGGTGAAGCCACACCTAAGGACTAAGATGAGAACTCTTCACATCATGAACAAAGACTATGAGCTAATTACGAAGGAAATAGAAAAGGCTTTTGAGAAGGTGTTATTAGAACAATAGATAAAACCACCTACTGCACCCATCTCTTATGCACCCATTAAGGAAGATAAAGTGGTAGAGCCCACTAATGTACCAATG
Source organism: Chamaecyparis obtusa (assembly GCA_027943335.1). Lineage (NCBI taxonomy): Eukaryota > Viridiplantae > Streptophyta > Pinopsida > Cupressales > Cupressaceae > Chamaecyparis > Chamaecyparis obtusa. The sequence goes on along the minus strand of BSBK01003473.1, from coordinate 2,150,087 downwards.
ATAGGTCCTCAAGACTCAGTGCCCATAGCATAAACTCAAACAGAGGCAAACAAGTCTGTGCCCATGACAGAATCACACAAAGACAACACTATTATCATAGATAATGTGGAAATAGCCACGGCGGCTACTGATAAAGATTTGGACAAGTTTGAGGAAGCATTTTTCAGCACTGAGGAAGCTAAAATCCTATGTAGTAGTACACCTCCCATTTAGCAAGAAGAAGTACTCATAGAAGATGTTTCTGATGAGAAAGAAGAAGAGAAGAAAGAAGGAGAAAAGGAAAAAGAAAGAAAAGATGAAACTTCTATTGAAATGGTCATAGTAAAACAAGATGTGGTGATGGACAACACTCCCATCACTCCCTCCTCATCATTGTTGTCAAGTTTGACACCTGACACAAGAAGTTTGGACTCCTAGAAAGAAGAAGACCTGATTAACTTTAGTGTCCTGGCTATGGAGAAGGCAAAGGAGAAGCAAGTCATGAGAAATCCTCTCCTTGTGGAATTAGTGAATATTTTGAACAATTTTTTTCTTAAAGATAAGAAAGTGCAAAATTTACATTTGGTTGATGATGTGAGCATAGTCATTTCATAGTTCAAGAGCAATTTTTCTAGCCTAGAAGAATCTATGACCATAGTGGTAGAAGAGAAATACTTGAAGAAGAGACTCAATGAACTAATGAGAAACTTTGCACTAGACTTGAATTATCTTAAGTATGGTTAGGAATCTTTGAAGGAATTTGTAGATCAAGGAAGGAAAGTAATTGCATAATCCATGGATCAGGATAAGCTCACTGATGCGCATCTTAAGTATATCAAAGATGCAGAGGCAATGATTAAGAAGGTGAAGAATTTAGTGCTAGACACATCCACTGATGTGAACATGTGTAACAATTTCTATCAAGGTCAGTTGGACATAATTGAGAAAGCAGAGAAAGAAATGGAGAAGATAAGGTCTAGACAGACTCAATTGAGGAATGCTCTTGTACCCTCACTATAAATTCTTAGTCAGAACATAAAGGAGATTGATGCGACCATGATAACCTATGATCAAGGTCCGAGCATAGAATTGGAGAAGATGGAGAAGCTTCAATATGCATTATGCGCCTATCTATAGATAGTTAATTCACTGATAACCTTTTGGAAGAAGGAGATCTAGAACCTCAAGATTGCATATTTGGATGTTTTCCCTCAGTGAGTAAGTGTACATATAGTTTTTTGATGCACCTTTGTCATTAATTTCAAAGGGGGAGTTGTGTATAGAATATGGAGTATATATATGTATAGGATATATAAGGTTATGTATAGAAGATGTATAGAAGACAAAAGTTTTTGTATTAAGGTATAGTTAGTAACTTGGCCATATTCCTTTTTTGCCATCAATGAAAAAGGAGGAGATTGTTGGCAAGTTGTCTTTACTAAATTATATGACTAGATATAGTGTTGTCATTATGGAAACAAAGTCATATAGTAGTTTGGAGTCAGCGCACTTAGTGTAAAGATCAGAATTCAGTTAAGTGTTGAAGACTGGAGAGTATATAGAGTTTCAGCAACTTAGAGCATTAGTGCATGTGTGTACGGATGAATTATGGTATGTGCCCTAGAAGTTAAGGTTGTTAGACTATACTTATGCTTAGTCTATGAGCACATAAGTAGATATGCAAAGATATGAAAGTTACAGTCAGTTGAAGTTGCATAGCTAGTGTGTGCCAGTAGCAAACAGAGCATAGAGCTGACATTTAGCATTTTGGTTTTTGATTATGATTTAATGTTTTAAAGGTCATGCACCCATTATATTTAGGTTGCTGACATATGTACATGTATAATTGTAAGCATGCTTAAGCCAATTCATTTGGAAGCATTGTTTGTAATTAGTTATAGAGCAGACCTAATTGTTTTGTTTGTATAAGTACAAAAATATAAGGTGCACCCATTGTATTCGATATGGAAATAGAAAGAGAGATGTGATAAGTAGAGTAGAGGTATAAAAAGTTAGCATAAGATGTATTAGAGCTTTGCTAGAGGTCAAAGCATCAACGCACCAAAGGAACTAATCTGACAAGCAGTGTTATAGTAAACAGTTCACCTGTAGATATAGTGTGTATCTAAATTAGAAGGTTGTAGCCTTCACCATTTGAGTAGTGAGCTCTAGGACAGCGAGTCCACTCACCTAACAGGGATCATTGTAAAAGACTCCTAACAGGGTCCAACCCTTAACAAGGTCTACTATACTTAAAGCATTGTAAAGCTACTCCTAACTGTAATCATCTAAAAATGGTCATCTAGACTATTAGCCCCTTTCTAACATTATTTGCTAAAATCATCAATTGCTTATTCTTGATCAAATCCTAGTTCTATCATTTATTCGATTATTTTCTATGGGTTAACCATCTTATCCTAAGCCTTTATTTAATTAAAAGGAATATTTTCTCCCCTTTTATTAAATAAAAGTCTCCACTTTTCCTCTTATCCTAAGTTGCACAAATAAAGCATTATTCCTATTTTATAAAAAGGGAAAAAGCACTTTTTGTCTCATATGGGCACAAAAGTCAACTCTTATTTTCTCATTGGAGGATACTTGTGCACATGGATTTCTCCTCTTTGATGCTCCACCCTTGATTAAATCTTTTTCCTCTTAATCTCCATGGTCCATTCTTTCTCATTTCTTATAAAAGGAGAGCTCTCTTCTTCATTCTAGATCCCCAACTTTTTATGCTAATGTTATGCTGCAAGTTTTCTAGGTCACTTTGGAGCTTTTGAAGATTTGGAGCATTCTTGGCTTTTGTATCTACATGTTATTCTAGTTTCATTTATCATGGCATTCATAGCTTCATATTTATCTTAGTTTCCTTTATGCTTTAGATTAATTCATCTAGCTTAATTAGGAGGCTTTGTAATACTTGCATATTTCCTTTCATAGCATAGCTTGCATTTCCATTTCTAGCATAGTTTCATTTGCATTTGCATTTTCATTTGATTCTTGGGGATATTGGCATTCTTTCCCTTGTCTTCATTTGAATCTCCCATTGCATGGTTTACTAGCAAGGTTATTGGCTTAATAGCTCTAGATGAGAGCATTCTTAACACCCTTGCACTCCATGCCTAGGGAGCTCTAAATCAATTTCTCAAGGTTTCCAATTCATGGATTCTCTTGGAAGCAATGATTTAGAGAAGTGCACATCTTAGTGTGTACACTAATAGCGTAAAGGATCTTCTAACAAGGATCACAAAACACTAGTGCAGATTATTAGTGGGTATCAAGTCACACCGGAGTTTTTACCTATTTGGGTTTCCCCATAATCATATTGGTGTCATGTGTTGATTTCATGTTTCATGTTTAATTTAGTTCTTAAGCATTTATGTTCTGCATAAAGATTAAAGTAGAAAGAGTTAAAATATAGTGAACACTGATTCACCCCACCTCTCAGTGTTCCCATTCCTAACAAAGTCTCCATTAAAGGAATAGGTAAGTAAGAAAACCTTCTCTTTTAAAGATCATTGTTTTAATTGTAATAAATTTTGTCATAAGGCATTGAATTGTAGGAATAGTATGAATCATAAAGCTAGATCTTACTCTAGTAGGTGTTATAATTATAATTTTTATGGTCACGTAGATAATCAATATAGGAAACCAAATAGAAGCAATCATATTACTAGTTATTGTTATACATGTTATTCATATGGACATAAGGCTAACCAGTGCAAGTCTAGACAAGACAAGAGAACCAATAGGTATTATAATTGCAATAAAATTGGACACATTGCAAGATTCAACAAAAATCAAGCTAATCGAACCAATGAAGATAATCAACAACAAATATTTTAAGGTTGAAATGATGAAGATATAGAGAAAGAAGGAAGATAATGGATCTAAATCCAATGCAAATATCTATTTTGGTAACTAGTCTCTCTTCGGCTATTTCCCTAGAGGGGGAAACTTTATGAATTATCTCTCCCCCTTTCAAGCATAAAGAAATTGCAAGCATGAATAGATATACTCAATTAAGGGGTATTTGGTAAAGAGGAATAATGAACAAGCTATTTGTGGACATTCGGTAAAGTCACATCCATCTAATGAAAAATGAATCACAAAAGGAGTTACAACATATTTGTAATGGTGGATAAAGATGTAGGGGATCTATCTTTACCCTTATTACAAAATATTGTTGTATTTATGTGAGAAATGGGGGAAATATAAGATCCATCCCTAATCCAAATTCCCAAGAAGAGAGATCCAAATTGATTAATCACAATGGAGTGATCAATGCACAAATGAATCAAACAATGGAGAATATGAAGAAAGGACAAAATCCTATAATTCACTATAGAAATTATATGCTTGAAATTTTCAATGAATAGAAGGCAAATACTAACCTAAAAATAGGGAAAATATGGAAAATTTTGATTTCTGATGTCTGTGCATAGTTTTAGGGAATTCTGCAACCTACTATGGCCTAGAAATATTGAGACAGAGAAAACCCAAAAAAATTTTGTCTTTCTGAGGTTAGGTTGACTTTGACCTAGATAGCGGGGCACAATCTTACCTTGAGGAACAATATTACACCTCATGGAAGGTCGTCACTAACCTGAAATAGCTCTGACAAAAATTCTGTTCACAGATCTTAGAAGTTCACCAAAAAGGGTATCCAGATCTGAACAACAATTCACTGTCCTATACCTGTACCTGCAAGAAAAATGATTTTTTTTTGTTTGGATGGGGGGTTTGCCTTGGTCAAACCCTAGTTTGGAATCAACCTTGAAATTTAATTTAAATTGCAATATGTATAAACAAAGTAAATGAAATAATTCACCTTGCTTATATTGAAATCCTTGTGGAGGATTCAAATCCTTGAATCCACAAGTATGGAAGCTCCAAATAAATGTAGAAATGTATGTAGGATGTCTCAAATCAATGGCATTAGATATTCAACACCAATCTTGAATGGATCTTAGCATAGGAAGAGGCTTGGATGAATGTGGATGGAGAAATCTTCAACAAGAGGGCTCCATAGAGATTGAATCCTTTAATGGCTAACAATGGATCTCCTTGATGAATACTTGAATGCTTGAATGCTTGAAGATGAATGAATTATTAATTTATTTCCTTCTCCTTCTTTCTTGCACTTGAGGGCTAGATGCCTTGATCATGAAAGGTGGATGTGAAAATGAAGAGGAAGGCTTCCTTTTATAGTGATCTAGGGCACAAACTTCTAGAGAGGCTGGCATTTGAGAATTAAATCCCAATTAACCTTAACCCCTAGAAATGGACCTATATTAAATGCAATTTAACATTTTACCATTCTGAAATCTGAAACAGCTGACCCAGAAGTGGGAAAATAAAACTTTTCGAAGCTCGATATCCCAAAACCTTCAGAAATTGAAAATTGGACCTAGGGTCAGGGTCGAGGTCAAATCTAACCTAGGTTAGGGTTGAGCTCGAATCTACCCTAGGTTAGGGTCGAGGTTGACCTTGACCCTGAGGTCTCAGACCTTAAGTTCTTAGGACCAGGTGCTAGGAAAAAGTTGGAAATAGGTGGGGAGAGAAGCAGAACAAGGGGAAAAAGCTAGATCCATGCAAAGACTTATTCAAGGGGCTTGACATGACCCTAGACCACTTACTTAGAGGGCTAAATGTTCTTATCATGGAAGTGCTTCCATTTTCAGACAATAGATTAAGCCCCCACTTTAGCAAGAGTATGGACTCGATGCAAACTCTTGGTAAAGGAGATCATAATGAAAAGATAATCTTATTGAAATCAAAGGGACAAAGGGATCCTCAAGCCCCCAAGGACTCAAGTCTTCATCAACTCCAAGATCAAAATAAGAGAGATATCTCTAGAAAAGAGAGAGAAGAGGGTGTGATTATGTCACCCAATGAGAACTTATGTCCCATTGTGAACCACACCAGGAAACAACACAACTAGAAAGATGGAATTGAACCACCTAGTGAATGTGGCTACTCACTAGTCAACCCATCAAGGATTCACCCTTAAGAATATTCTATTCCATAAGAGTAAAACCAAAAGCAAAAGAGATCTAGTCTTAAGGACACCTTCAACCTTAAGGGATACAAAACTTGAAACTGGAGGGATCAAGAAATCCTAAATAAAAATCCATGCTTTAAGGATTAGTCACTAATCCATAAAAGGAGAAAATTATCTTGAAAAATAATATATGTATATTGAAAAGTGTGTGTGTGCAATAGGTGAGAAGAGTGTATACCCCCACATTAAAGTCATTGTTAACACTTTAACAGGAGCAATGGCTTTAACAGAAACATAAAAAACTCCACTGATTACGTTTCCACTACGAGATGCCCCCAGACAAAGACAAATAAAGGGAAATACCACATAAACATACAAAGAACACAGAAGGGATCTACCTGTTGTGGGATCAGTATGATCATAAGATAATATATATATGATATTTTTGCAAATGAATTGACATCATTCCCCAAAGAAAGTAGAACTATAGTCACAAAGGAGGAAAGATCACATAAGAGTTACAAAGAAGAATCTTTTCAGACCACAACATGGAGACCAAAAATAATTAATGCTACCAAGTCACGGATCCAAGTAGACTACACAAGGAAACATTTATGAACAATAGCATAGGTACAACATAACATGAAACAACATATGGAAGAATAGAGATACATATAGAGGAATTGAACAACAGGTTTGATTCCTTTATCATCTTGTACAAACAAAGTAACAAGGGTCGTATAAAATAATCTAACAACATTTAGCAAACACATCATGGGAGAAGCACAGTACAATAGGAAAACACACAAAAAAGCTACCATAAAAGACAAGCCTATCAAGCATGCCACCTACTCTCCCCATCTCCTTCTATATCATTTAGGGAGGGTGGGTGACTCACAAGAGGGACTATAGCCAACATAGTAGGAATGATAGCACGTTCCAAACAAGGATCCTCTTGAGAATCATAATGTTCGATATTAGGTGTAATTGTCAATTGTGATGAAAGCATATTAGGTAAATCAATGTCAATGTCAATAGTTTCATATTTGTCATTAACATCATCAAGAGTATCTTCTTCATCTAGATTAATCAAAATAGGATCTAAGATACGAATAGGATCATCATAATCTTGCATTTTAACATCATTATTGGCAACAACTTCTTCTAAAACATCATGCACAGGCTGATCTAAAGAAGGTAAGGAATTTTGAAGAACATAATTATGAGCCTTAGCTTGAGCACGATGCTTTTTACAACATTCATTAGTAGATCGATTACATTTTTCTTTACTTGAAATATGTTGAGAACTAGGAGGAACAATTACAGGATCCTTCACAGGTTCTATAGGAGGATTAATAGGATTATCAGCAAATGGACAAGCAATAGTAGGAGCTTTATTAATAGAACTATAAGCCATAGATAAAGGAGGTATGGAAGGTGTAGGAAAAAGACCATGATTAAGATCCATAGGAGGTATGCTTAACTCGAGAATCTTACGATGCTTATAGGTTTGATATGAGTAGAAAAGATTATTGGGTCGAGAAAGGCATGAATTAGGTAATGAAGGCCAAAAGAAGTCGAGGGTAGCAGAATCTCTGGGCCTAGAAGGTTGATATAAAATATGATTAACCATCTTCACTTCTTCATCATGAAAAAAATTAAGACATTTATGGATAGGTGAAGCAACAACATGCATTTCATTTAACCATGGAAAACCAAGCTTAACTTGAAACTGATCAAAATTAGGAACAACAACAAAGGTAGTGTTCACAATTTTACCACAAAGTTCAACTGGAAAGTTAATAGAACCAAATGATGGATAAAGAAAACCATTAAAAGTTTGAATCCACACATCAAATGTATCATAAGAATCACGTTGCAAGTTTTTCATAAAAATATTTTCTTCAGTAATAACATTGACTAAGGATGTAGAATCAACAAGACAACCATGTGTAGGTATCTGAGAAATCCTAGCATAAATGTAAAGGGGACCATCAGGAGCCTTAATAGTCTTAGAATCATCAAAGCTAATCAAAAGTTCCCGAGGTCTTTTATTCTTAGGTTGTTTTCAAGGTTTATGCTGAATTTTCAATTTAGGTTGTGGTTTTGGTATAGGTTGAGATTGAACTTGAGATTGAAGTTGAGGTTGAGGCTGAGGTGGAGATATAGATTGAACAACATGCTCCACTTGGTTAACAAAGTGATTAAGATCATCCATCTTTGAATCAAAAACAATATTCATAGAAGATGGCTGAGCAATGGTATTAGTATCATGTGTAGGTAAAGGATTTGTATAGATTTGAAGATTTTGATTAGGAGGAGAGATAGATTTGTTCCCTCTACCATCATTATTATCAACAGATAAGGAATAAGAGTAAATTAAGTCTTGAACCTTATGTTTTAAAGAATAACATTTCTCAGTATCATGACCATTTCGATGATGATATTGACAAAATGCTTTAGGATCAAAGGATTTAGATGCAATCATAGCAGGTAAAAGAGGTCAAATAGGAGGTAAAGTAATCATATTAGTAGTTAACAACCTATTCATAATAGAATGTAAAGATTCAAAAAGAGGAGTAAACGTATGATTTAATTGAAAAGAAGTGGACGTAGAAGTGGCATTGTGAGATGCAACAACAACTTGATCAGCAACTGCATTCAATTGTTTGTTTATCTTGACATAGTTGTTGAATTTTTTAAATTTGTTTGGATTAGAAGTAGCATCACTCTTATCAACTAGAACAGGAGCCATTGGAGTGCTTCTCTCAAATTGATTCACTTGTAATTGATAATGATGAAGCGCTACACAAAGTTGTTGAAAATTTGAAATAAACATACATTGACTATCAATATCAGGAACATGATAGGAAATCTGAGCATGTAAATGCTTAAATCTACCAATAAATTCAGTCAATTTTTCCTTAGTACTTTGTTTACAATGCATCAAATCAGTCAAAGACACTTGCAGACCAATGTTATTTTGAAATTGTTGAATAAAAGCATTGGAAAGTTGTGGAAATGAATCAATAAAATAAGGAGGCAAGGAAAAATACTATTGTAAGGCCTTGATGCAGGGGCATCCAAGGTTAAGGTAGGGGCATTATCTGTCCTCAGTAAACTACATGGAGTGTTTGTGTTTTGGCTGGTTTTTACTTAGTTGCAGCCTTGACTAATGGTCTCGGTCATTGAAGGAAGCTCGGCCACTAAAGGAACTCGGTAGTCTCTGGCACTTGGTGATCATGCTTGTGGTGCTCGATGATGCCTAGCGTGCTCAGTGATTTTACTGTCGCTCGGTAGATCTAACTTACCGACTAGAGTTCTGTGTGATTTGTTGAGCCAACTTGGTGAATTAATTATTGGTAGCCATTGTCTTGGGCTGACATGCAAAATTAAATGTTTGTATACATTTGTAAGCTGACTTGTATGGCATTTAATTATTTGTTTTGGGGAGTTAAGGGTTTCATCCAGCTAACTTGTGGATCATGATTAGTATTTAAGGAGGGATTGGGTAGATGTTTAGGGGGCAGAACTTAGAGAAGAAAGGTCCATGATTGGAAAATTTAGTGAGTCAAATCTGAGATTCTAAAAGCTGAAGTTGGCGAAGTTGTGGAAAAGTTCTTGATGTTCTTGCAGATCATATCGTTATCTGATAGCTATTTGTAGTAGAGCTAGGGGTTTGCATACTTGGGAACAAGGAGATTAATTGGAGGCTTGAGAGCTCAAGTTTAGATCTTCCTTAGGGTTTTCATTGGCTTCTGATTGTCTTCAGAGTTGAACTAGCTAAGATTGTATTGGATCTAATTATGGATCTTGCAGAATTGTTTTCTGATTGTAATTGGCCCTAACCCGGAAGGCCTTACAGTCAGGTATGTTAATAAAAATTAGTGTTAAACAATTACTTGGTGTTGCATTGTTGAGTAATCCATTGTGTAATTATTTTGGCTATAAGGTTTGGACTGTCCTTCTTTGGATCCACCATCCTTGATTGCATAAGGTGGTATTAGAGTGACGTTCTGTTCCTGCTGGAGTGAAAGTTAATCTTGTTGGAGCAAAAGATTGACCTAGCAAGTCTGATCTTGTGAAGTTAATCTTGTTGGAGCAAAGATTGTGCACAATCTAGATTGTAGATCTGAAGCATTGAACTTGTTAAATTGTGCCCTAGTTGTTTACAAGGTTGCAGCTTGAGATCTGACTTATGACAACTTAGAAATTGTCACAAGGTGATCGGTGCGGGTTTGTTGTAGAGGGTTTCTCTTATCTTTAAGGATGCCTTTGAGAAGATTGGACCCTAGAGTTATTTCAGATCTTTGTGATGTTGTTGAATCCCAGATCATAGAGAAGGTGAAATTAGATTTTAGATCTGAGTAGGAATTGATGAAGAATGATATGGTCACCGAGATCATGAGAACTGTTGCTGGTATACCTCAGAATGTTGGTACTGAGGATGGCTATGAAGAAGCTGCTGAAGAATTTGAAACTGCTGGATCTAGTGGTGATGACCGGAGGAATAGATCTAGTGAAGACAAAACTGCTTGGTTACCTAGATCTACTACTCAGTTTAGTAATTACCGAATGGAAGTTTCTACTTTCTCTGGTACTTTGAAACCCAACAATCTGATTGATTGGATTGGTGAACTTGAAGATTTCTTTGAGCTGGAAGAAATTAAAGATCCTCTTCAAGTGAAATTAGCATAGACAAATTTGAAAGGACATGCTGCTCTTTGGTAGAAAGAACTACAAAGAGACCAAGAAGATGAAGGTGAAACAAAGATCAATCGGTGGAGATTGATGGTGACTAAGTTGAAAGCTAAGTTCATATCGGATGACTATGAGCTTGACTTCTTTAAAAAGTTGCAAAATCTGAAGTAGAAGGAACTTTTTGTTGAAGATTATACCGAGGAGTTCTACAAACTTACTATTTGGTCTAGACACCGAGAGCTTGGTAAGGAAAAGGTAGCCCGGTATGTGAATGGTCAGAGATTCAATATTCAGGATGAGCTTGGTATGCTAAAGATTGATTCTATTGAAGATGATTATCAGTATGTGCTGAAGGCAAAAGATAAGTTGAAGAGGAAATAGCATAGTAACTCTCAAGGGAAATAAAAGATTGATCACTCGGTGAAGGATAAACCGACTGATGCAGAAGATGAATAGAAACCTGTGGAACCAAAGAAGAAGACAAGTAGAGTTATCTTTAAGGGTACTTTCTATAACTATGGAGAGGAAGGACACCATTCTTTTGAATGTACATAGAAGAAGGTTGACCGATGAACTACTGTGATGAATGAGAACATTCAAAATGAACCTGAAGCAGGGAACTTGCTACTTCGGTGAATATTTCTCGGTACAAAGGATGAACCTTATCAAAGGATTAATTTGTTTAGGACCCGATACAAGACTTGTTAATATGATTTAGAACAATAGAGAGGGGGGGGTGAATCAGTTATTCTCAAGTCCTTATGTATACAAAAAACTTAAAAACTTTTCTTTAAATCAGATCCAATAACCAAAACAAACTCGGACATCATTGATTCAATAATAGAAACATACAACAATGCAGTCCACTACCCAGTTGTAACTTAACTTGTAAAACATAGAAATGTTCACACCAAAAAATTCACACAAGTATTAACACCAGGATTTATAGTGGAAACCCAATTTAGGAAAAACCATTTTGTAACATGCTACTATTATTTTCACTCTTCTGAAGTGAGCTTGGTAAAAAGCCAACCCTGTCAAAGGTTACAATACACACTGTTAGGTGTGACCCAGTTAAAGGATTTCAATCACCCTGTTAAAAGTGAGCCTAGTCATAGGACTTACATAAACTCCATTAGAATGTAACCTTGTTCAAAGGATTTAACATATGACTATTAGGTCAACCTCTATTAAAAGGATTTTGACTGTTACAATGGTTAGAAAGTAGTAGCAATATTTATCTAAAAAATATACAACTCACTTTTCAAATATCAGATCTGATTCCATAAACTAATGCTGGTTTACTGACTTTGAAACTTTTCCATCTCTATCTCTGATCTGCTCGAAACTTTTCTTCAAGCAACCACCACAATTCTCCTTCAGCCTTTTCTGATTATTTAGTCAATAAAACTTTACTGATCTTCTAGCATTCTCTATTCACCCATGCACTTGCATATCAAATTCTCAGGTTCTCTTTATACTTTCCTCAATTAGGTTAACTCATCTTATGCCACTCAATCTCATTCATAGATCTTAGGGTTAGGTCAAATTCATTGAATCTACCCACTTCATGTTCTTTGGCTCCTTTTCTAGAATCATCTCAAATCTCTTAAAGATTTACAATAAAATGTTTTACAGTGCATTTAATTCTTTTAAACAATCAATAAATAAAGTCAACATGTTTTACATAATCCAAGAATTCAACAATGTCAGCTCTAAAATTAAATTCTCTTCAAATATAAAATTGCTGATGCTCGGTCAATACTGTGATCAACTACTCAGTCTTCATGTAGAAAGCTCGGTCATTACTAAAAAAGTTTCCTCGGCTTACATTGTCTTCCTCGGTAATTAACTGTTGTTCGGTTGACACTATAATTTTTCTCAGCATACATTGACTCGATCGACACTAACATTACTCAGCTTAAACATGATTTTTCCATTCTTTTCTTGGTAAAGCCTACCAGTTTAGTCTTCAGTCTTACTAAGATAAACAATACACTATCTCATCATTGTGCAACATAGTCAAGTACACTTTGTAGTATCAAGATAACTCAACCTTTCCTTAGGTGCTATTGTTACCAACCTTGCCTATCCCCTTAGCAACACTCAAATAGATATAGTACTTTCCTAAGTAGCAACAGTCTTACCAGTTAAGGTTTGTCATCAATGACAATACAACAATTGTTTCAATTGTAGTTTTCGACAAGACTGAAGGTAAAATCTATGATGTTATTGTTGATAGTGGTAGCACTGATAACCTTTTTGCTGAGGACCTAGTTCAAAAACTTGGTTTGAGTAGAATGAAACATCCTTGTCCTTATAGGCTTGGCTGGTTGCAAGATGTTCATGCTTTGGAAGTTACAGAACAATGCTTCATTGATGTTCAGATTGGCTAGTACAAGGATCTTGTGTTATGTGACATTGTGAAGATGAATAGTTGTGATATATTGCTCGATAGACCTTGGTAATATGATTGCAGAGCTATTTATGACTATGTAAGAAATGTGTTTACTATTGAGAAGAATGACAGGAAGTTTTCATTGATGCCTTTGATGGATGCAATGCTCGGTAGGATAAGCCTGAGTATTGGTAGCTAAGTTGAGATTGTGGATCCAGAGAAAATGAATGATCAATATGAAGAACCGACCTGTACATTATCAAGAAAAGACTTGAAGAGACAGAGGAAACTGAAGTGGAAGACTTTGCAAGTAGAAAAGGTGGAGGACTTGTATGTGAAGAACCGGTTTAGGATTTATGTGTTGAATTATGAAAGATGTTCTTCTCACATATGAACATCTTTTGGAACCTGGGGTGTTTGATGTAGGGGCATCCAAGGTTAAGGCAGGGGCATTCTACTTCCTTGGTAAATTGCATGGAGTGTTTGTGTTTTGGTTGGTTTTTACTCAGTTGTAGCCTTAACTGAAAGTCTCGGTCATTGAAGGAAGCTCGGTCACTGAAGGAACCTGGTAGTCTCTAGTGCTCAGTGAAATGGTTACTCGATCATGCCTGTGGTGCTTGGCAATTCATGTCATGCTCGGTGATTTTGCTATCACTCGGTAGATCTGACTTACCAATTGGAGTTTTGTGTGATTTTTTGAGCTAACTTGGTGAATTAATTATTCGTAGCCATTGTCTTGGGCTGACATGAAGAATTAAATGTTTGTATACATTTTTAAGCTGACTTGTATGGCATTTTGATGCAGGAGCATCCTGGGTGTAAGAGCAATCTTGCATCACCCAAAAATATTTCTATTTTTGTATTCAATAAGGGCTATTTTGTGCAGAGCTGCTATTTATGGAAAGTTACTATTTTTGGTAATTTTCGTATGTGCTCAGAATGATCTTATTTCTTTCTTGGAGGTTCATTTTGGTCATATAAGTCTGCCAGTAAAGTTTCATTGCCAGATCAAGTGTATATTGGAAGATATTGAAGATTTTCGGTATTGGCAGCAAGGTACAAAAACTTTGAACTTAGTTTTGAAGGCTTTAGAGGCCCCGGATGAGGTCGAAAATTTGGGTGACAGGCACTTGCGCCAATCAAGCTTGTAGAGCGCTTCGTGGCATTTCCGAAATGGGGTTATAATAGCCGAGCGGGTCAACTGGTGATGACTTATGGTCTTCGGAAGTTGGGCCACCTGAAATGGCGGAAAATAATTTTCTTCAAAATTTCTGTTCGGGTTTCAAAGGTTATCTTGAGCCGACTATGATGTAATAAAATGTAAAATAAAATAATTCTAAGTTGGTCGGCCTTATTGGCTAAAATTCTGGAACCTTCCCAGGCAGTGGAAAATTGCCTATATAAGGAAGGCTGTATTATTGTCTTAGGCAGTTCAAAATAGTTCTGGGTAGTAGATCTGGGTATTGATTCGAGGCTTTGTCCTAAAGAATATTGTAAGGGAATGCCCATGTGGCTTTGCATATTGTAATTCTAAAAGTTTGTAATTCCACATTTATGGAGATAATAAGAAGCCAATTTTCTGTTCTTGCATATTATTGTTGTTGTTTCTCTATTTCTGTTATGTGTTTGTGGCATTAAGGGGAGCACCCTTCATCACATTTAATTATTTGTTTTAGGGAGTTAAGGGTTTCATCCAGTCGACTTGTGGCTGATGATTAGTATTTAAGGATGGCTTGGGTAGATGTTTAGGAGGCAGAACTTAGAGAAGAAAGGTCCATGACTGAAAAACTTAGTTAGTCAGATCTAAGGTTCTGAAAGATAAAGTTGGTGAAGTTGTGGAAAAGTTCTTGATGTTCTTGTAGATTAGATCATTATCTGATAGCTATTTGTAGCAGAGCTAGGGGTTTGCATACTTGGGAACAAGGAGATTTCTTGGAGGCTTGCAAGCTCAAGTTTAGATCTGCCTTAGGGTTTCCATCAGCTTCTGATTTTCTTCAGAGATTAACTAGCTGAGATTGTATTGGATTTGATTGTGGATCTTGCAGAATTGTTTTTTGATTGTAATTGGCCCTAACCCAGAAGGCCTTATAGCTGGGCATGTTAATGAAAATTAGTGTTAAACAATTACTTGGTGTTGCATTGTTGAGTAATCCATTGTGTAATTCTTTTGGCTACAAGGTTTGGACTGTCCTTCATTGGATCCACCATCCTTGACTGCATAAGGCCTTGTCATGAAAATTTCTAGCAAACAACTGGGCTAAAATCCTATGGTCATGAGCATAATCACTACAAAGGAGTTGAAATGTTTTGACATGATGAATATGGTCTCCTTTTCTATTGTAATTCTCAAGATGAGTCATATCAACTTGCTGAGGAGTAGGAGTATGAATGATGTCTTGAGACAAAGGACTTCCCATGTCACATGTAGGAATGCTAAAAAAAATTTGAGTCAAGGATGCTAGTTGTTGTTGTAAGGATGACACAATTTGAGCCAAATTGATGATTGTTGAATCATTAGAGGAAATAGGAGGTATAGAAACATTAGAAACACTAGGTAAAGTGTATGAAGCTATAGGAATAGAAGACACAACTGGAGGAACACTTGGAACTATAGTTGGAAGAGGATTAAAACAAGTAAAAGGAACATTATGATAAGAAAGTTGTGATGTAGGAAGGGACACATGAGGAACACTCATAGGATTAGAGGGAACTATCACAGTCACCAAAGGAGTATAGTTGGTAGGAATACTAGATAAAGGAATAGAAGAAGGTTCTATAGTAGTAATCGGAGCAATCAACCCTAAATCTTGAGCTTATTGAGCTAAAGGCTTAACATTTGAATGCATGAGATGAGTAATACCATGCAAGAGATTAACACCTTGATCACTATCATGAAGAAATTTCTTAAGAGCCTCTATAGCTTGAATGGAATCTTGATTATGGTTTTCTTGAATAAGCCAATTACCCATTTTATCAAGTTCGATTGAAAGTTTTTGGACTTGTTCAGGAGGAACTCTCAAAGCATCATCCTCATCATGAGATGAGTGAGAAGAGTTTTTCTCCATAATAGGATTGGAATCATGAATAATCAAACTGTCATCCAGGATCCTAAGGAAAGGAGAGGAAGATTTAGGATCAAAGGCACCCATGAGTCTACAACTTCTAATTGGAATGTTATAGGTAGGACTAGAGGTAGTAAAGCTCATATACCAATGCAATGCAAATGAACTAAACTAGGCAAACATAAAGCATAAACAAATGAATATTTTTGTATTTTGAAGAGATTTTTGCAATTTTTTGTATTTTTGAAATAGAAAGTAGCATGCAAGATTTAACATAAAAGGAAAATCTAACACCAAAAAGATATAAAAGGAAATTTAACACCACAAACACTATAGGGTATCTAATTCCACAAAATAAAAGGGGTAAGCTTGTCGGTTCACCAAAATGTAATGATGGATAAAGATGTAGGGGATCTATCTTTACCCTTATTACAAAATATTGTTGTATCTATGTGAGAAATGGGGGAAATATAAGATCTATCACTAATCCAAATTCCCAAGAAGAGAGATCTGAATTGATTAATCACAATGGAGTGATCAATACACAAATGAATCAAACAATGGAGAATATGAAGAAAGGAGGAAATCCTATAATTCTCTATAGAAATGATGTGCTTGAAATTTTAAATAAATAGAAGACAAATACTAACCTCAAAATAGGGAAACTTTAGAAAATGTTGATTTCTGATGTGTGTGCATAGTTTCGAGGAATTCTACAACCTGCTCCGGACTGGAAATACCAAGACAGAGAAAACCCATAAAACTTTTGTCTTTATGAGGTCGGGTTGACTTTGACCCAGATAGTAGGGCACAATCTTACCCCTCACTGAAGGTCATCCCAAACCTAAAATAGCTCCAATGGAAATTCTATTCATAGATCTCGAAAGTTCACCAAAAAGGGTATCCAGATTTGAACTGCAATTTGTTGTCATCTACCTATGTGTGTGTATGTGTGTGAAAATTGTACCTAGCTGTGGACACAACACTTCAGTAAAACATTAGAGGTTAGCAAAATCAAAATTTGTAGATAAATAAAACTTGTACACACTAAATAGTGCACTTCTCTAAGTCATTACTTCCAAGGGAATCCATGAATGGGAAAGCTTGAGAAAGTGACCTAGAGCTCCCTAGGCATGGAGTCACAAGGATGTTGATGGTGCTCTCAGCTAGAGCTATTGAAGCATGCAACCTTGCTTGTAAACCACACAATGGGAGATTCAAAGAGACAAGGGAAAGAATGCCAATATCCTCAAGAATCAACAATGAAAATGCAATGCAACTATGCTAAGAAAGAAGATTCAAGCTAAGCTATGGAAGGAAATTATTACAAATCCTTTCTAATTAAGCTATGTGAGCTAATCTAGAGAATAAAGGAAACTAAGCTAGAAAGCATAAACATGAATCTAAGATGCAAGAATGAAAGCTAAATGCATGAAGATCTCCAAAAGCTCCAAAGTCTCCAAGAAATCATGTAGCATAAGATTAGTATTCAAAGTTGGGATCTAAGAATGAGAAAAGAGCTCTCCTTTTAAAGGAATTGAAAAGGAATGGACCATGGAGATTAAGAGGCAAAAGATTTAATAAAGGGTGAAGCTTGAAAGAGGAGCAATCCATGTGTACAAATATCCTCCAATGAGAAAATAAGAGTTGACTTTTGTGTCCATATGAGACAAAAAGGCCTTTTCTTCTTTTTATAAAATAAGAATAATGCTTTATTTGTGCAACTTAGGATAAGAGGAAAAGTGGGGGCTTTTTATTTAATAAAAGGGGAGGGAAATTCTTTTTAAATAAATAAAGACTTAGGATAAAATGGTTAACCCATGGAAAATAATCAAAAATGATAAAATAGGATTTGATCAAGAAAATTGATATAATTTGAAAAATGTTAATTTTTGAAAATATTGATTCAGGGATTTGATAAATTGTTGAATGGGGGCCCAAAGTCTACGCGACCATTTTAGGGTGCATACATTTTCCCCTCTTTGACAAATGTGAGATCGATTTGGGATCACATGCAGTCAAAGAATGGAATTGAAATGTGAGATTGATTTGGGATCACAAAACAAACCAGATTTGTGTTCGATGGATGGGAACACATCGGGACAAGCATAAGCTAATTGAAAAAGACAAGGCCAACACCATTGTAAATAGGTAATTGTCAAGTTTGAGACAAGAGATAAGAATCTCAAGGTTCAATTGATAAGCTGAATCAAGGATTGAAGTTTGATAGGTACTGCCCCCTCGTGATCGAAATTGAAATGAGATAGAGGAGAAACAACAAATTGATAAATTTGATCAAATCACTAAAGATAAGGTTCTTGATGTAAGATGAAAGATATAAGGATCACAGAACCAAGGTGAATCATCAAGCATGAAAGATGATGCCCCAAGGCTAAATTAGAATAAAAAGAAGTGGGATGAAAGCAAATGAAAGATAGAAATTTGTAAGAAGTGAAAAGAAATGGAGAGAAGAAAGAGAATTTTCCTCAAGAAAGAGGATGCCCCAAATCAATCAACTGTTTAAGATAAGAAATTTTGATTGAGATCACGAAAGAAGATAAGGAGATGAAGATCAAAACATGATCATAGTTTGATTAAAATTCCAAAGGAAAGATCAAGGAAAAACCCTCTCCAATGCATAATGCAGCCTAAAAATGCAAATTAACATGAAGTCTAAAAATGCAAGCTATATGAAAAGTGGTTTACTTGCAAGGTCACAAAGCCATTAGACTCTAATAATCATCATCGAGCTTTATTGGTAGCGTTGCAAGATCATACAATACGCACTAGTATAACTATGAGTATATGAATATGATCTATATCAGATAGAAATATGGAAATCTCACCTAGGCACCAAAGAAATATTGGTCAAGATGACTAGTGCAGTGAGATTACCTAAGTTTAATATGGCAAGATTACACTTGCATCGAGACACAAGGAAAGTCTAGATGGCTAGAAGTATGCACTTGCAAAAATAGTCAAGGATAATACCTTATGGACCCCAATGTCAAGTGGAACAAGCATAAGTGCTAATGACAGTTAGGACCAACAAAATATACCCACAAGTAGAAAAAAAAATAAAACATGTCCTCATGCCCCCAGTCTCCTAGCTCAGCATCATCGAAAACTATTAGGGAGAGAACACTCATCAAAGTAATCATCATAGATAGCACACAAAGAAATAAAGTCAAACAAGTCTCAACAAGTCGAGTGTTTAAGTGTGTGTGTGTAGGTCATAGAGTCAAACTTTGAGTATCGCATTTATCAGTGAGAAATATCGCATCATTCTAGACTGCAGGTAGGATATCTAATAAGTGTTGAGAAACACTGGACACTAGGGGAGTGTTGAAAAACACAGTTGGGTAAGTGTGACTATTTTTTGGGATTTTGAATTTTTTGATTTTTTGGTATTTTTGAAATATAGAATTTTTTTGGAGATATATCAAAGCCCCTATTACTAGGTTTCCACTAAGATGATCATTATTTCAGGACATTTTCCAATTTTTAGAATTTTTAACAATATATCATTTTTTTGGATTTTTTTCAGGATCAATAAGTATGTACAAAGGATGCCCCCAGATAGAATAGTCATCATGGATAGAACTTCTTGAGGTGCAAAATATTGATAGGATCAGGGAGCCACTCTCCCTCTAGATTAGATAGTAAATAAGCACCTGTACCAAAATTAGCAGTAATGATGTATGGTCCAAGCCAATTAGGTTTGAATTTTCCCTTTTTCTCTCTATGTTGTTGATTCTTAGGGCTTTCTCGTAGGAAAAGATCCCCCACTTGAAATTCTCTAGGGTGAACCTTCTTGTTGAATGCTTTGGACATACGCTTTTGGTAAACTCTCATGTGATCAAAAGATGCTTTACGCTTTTCATCTAGAAGTTCTAGTTCTTGAAGTCTCATGGTGTGATAGTCTTCATCGGTCACTAAACGTTTAAGGGAAACTCTAAGAGAAGGAATCTCCACCTCTAAAGGTAACACTACTTCAGCACCATAAGTGAGGGAAAAAGGAGTAGCCCCTGTTGGAGTATGAATACTCATTTTGTAGGCCCACAAGGCTGGATTTATCTGTAGATGCCAATCTCTACCATTCTTGTGAACTATTCTATGTAGGATTTTGAGAATGGTCTTATTCGAATCCTCTGCTTGTCCATTTCCTTGTGGGAAGTAAATGGAGGACCAATGCTATTTTATCTTGAATTGCTTGCAGAGATGTTTAAGGTCCTTGTTTTTAAACTGACCTCCATTATCAGTGATTATTTCAGAAGGCACTCCATACCAACAGATGATATGGTTCAAAATAAAGTGGTACAGCTTCTACCCATTTGGTAAAGTAATTAGTACCAGTGATAATGAATTTGTGTCCACCTGATGAGTTGGGCTGAATCTACCCAACAAGGTCAAAGGCCCAGCACTGAAATGACCAATGAGAAATAGAAGGAATAAGCTCTGTGCCTAGAGCATTATCAGGTTACCATGTTTTTGACACTTTTCACAAGATTTAGCAAAAGCTACTGCATCTGTCTGCATGGTAGGCCAATAGTACCCCACCCTAAGCAACCTTCGATCCATGGCAAGACCATTAGAATGTTGAGCTCTATCAGCCAGTTGTGAAATAAACCTCCTTATAGATTGAAGGCATCCTTGAAGACTCCTCATTTGACTGATGTTTTTGGGAGGCGACATATCTATTATTGCTTGAACTTTTTCTAGGTCCACCTCTATTCCTTTAACTGAAATGATAAATCCTAAGAGTTTTCTAGAGGTGACTCCAAATGCACACTTTTTGGGATTTAGTCTTAATTGAAACCATTCCATATGATCTATAATTACTTCCAAATCACCTAGGTGTGTATCCCTTTTTTAAGATTTTGCTAAGGTGTCATCCACATAATCTTCCATATTCTTATGCATCATGTCATGGAAGATAGTAGTCATAGCTCTTTGATAAGTAGCTCCTACATTTTTTAATCCAAATGGCATGACATTTCAGCAATAGGTTCCCCATGCACAAGTGAAAGTAGTCTTTTCCTGGTCTTTAGGAGCTATTTTGATTTGATTATACTCAGAAAAACCACCCATCAAAGAATAGATCTCATAGCTCGCGGTCATGTGCACTATCATGTCTATGTTTGGGAGTGGAAAATAATCCTTTGGGCATGCTTTATTAAGATCTCTAAAATTTGTGCAAACATGAATGGACTTGTCATGTTTTGAAACTGGTACAATATTGGATATCCATTTGGCATAATCAATGGCTCTTATAAATCTTGCACCGAGGAGTTTTTCTAATTCAGCTTTGACAAGAAGAGCTATATGAGGATGCATTTTCCTCAATTTATGTTTTACTGGTTTGATACTTGGAGCTATGGACAAGTGATGCATAATGAGACTAGTGTCCAATCCTAGCATGTCTAAATAAGTCCAAGAAAAATTGATCTTCTTGGTCTTTAGGAACTTGGTATATGCTTCTTTTTCCTATGTTGATAGAGACCAAGCTAGATGCACAATTTGTGGAGCCTCTTATGTATTCAAATTAACTGGTTGTGTAGGCTCAACAAGCACTGAAGATCTATCCTAAAATTAGCTTGGGAGATGATTGAGTACCTCATCCTTAGGTGCCTCGGAGAGGTTTTCACCCTCGGATACGTCCTTTATTTTTACTTTTTTAGGTTCTAACACTACCACACAGTGATTTTTTCCATCAGAACTCTTATTCTTTTTTTCTTTTCTTTTCATTTTGTGACTAAGGTGCTTGATATCTGGTTCTATCATGCTTGTAGTTTTTTCACTGGTGGAAGAGACTACAGGCTCGAGAACATTTAGGTAACAAGCTATCTCATAGTCATTTTGAAAAGTTGGGATCTGAGGCTCTTGATAGCACTGAGACCAATCAATTAAGTGAGGATTGGCAAGGGGTAGGTCAATGACTGGTTTGATATTGTGTATGTGAATGGTATCATCTCTGGTGATTGTAGAGCTAGGATCTGTCAAGTATCCCTCTAAGGTACCCAAATTAGGACTTATCCTACCAAGCAAAGCATTGTCCACTAAAGAAATTCATGGATTCCAATCCTCTAATCCTACACTAGACTCGTTAGCTAACTTGGGTTGGGAACTATATGTATGGACAACATCAATGTCCTTGTCAACTATAGAACAATCAAAAAGAGTCTCCCACTCATACTCATGTGAGTCTGTATCTAAATCTCGACTGGGATGTTTACACCAAGCATGTTTTTTAGGCCTTGAGGTAGAGGCTTTGATGTCACCAAGGGTAAAACCTTCTTGAATGTCATTTGTATACTGATGTTCTAGAATAGGATCCTCAACATGATCTTCAATAGTGGATTGTTCTTGTTCTAGGTCTGAAACTGTTGGATTGATGACTGAAGCATCTAAATCTCCCCAAAGGAGATTGGTGGAAGGAACCCAATCTTCACACCTATCTTGTTGATTTTGAAAATTGGGTATGTAGCTAGATTCATCATCACTATCTATCATAGCAAGGATAGGAGTAGTTTTCTTATTCTGACTTTCAAAACCTAGGCCAATCATTGTCTTAGATCTACGGCCAAAGAGAGCATGATTGAGTGGTTCAGCCTTAGCATCTAATCTGTGACTGAGAGGACCATGACCTGGGTAGCCCATATTTTTGACCAAAGTGTATCCTCTCCCATAAGCTTTAGGAGATGGGGATAAATTTTCATTATGCTTGTATTTTTCCTCGTAAATCCAATCTCTAACAACTACCTCTTCTTTTTCATCTTGTATAAGCATTGAGGACTCTACAAATGTGCCAAATAGAGTCATTGCTGAAGATGAGGGATGCATCTCTTGTGAAGGTTTACCATAGGACCTAGGTGAGACTAGAATTTTTGTGAAGGAGTCAATTTGATAACCCCCCATACCAAGGTCTATGGCTTTAAAATTATTCTGACATTGTGCTAAAGTGGCATCAAAATCCTCAGCTTCCCTGTTGAGAGGGACATGAGTCCCTGCTGAAATTGCATTAACAGATAATGTGCTATCCTTGGGTATACAAACTTCTACTCCATTATAGGGGAACTTAAAACATTGGTGGTAGGTAGATGACACTACTTTCATGTCATGGATCCACGGTCTACCAAGTAGGATATTATAGGCTAAAGGACCAGCATCAACAATTTGGAACAAAATTTCCTTTTCAATGGGGCCAATCTTGACAGGAAGGATGACCAAGCCTTTGGAGCTTCTCTCTACCTCATCATAGGCTTTGATGGTTATTTTCTTATGAGTATTAATAACTTTCTCGGAGTAACCTAGTATCTTCAACAAACTCAAGGAACAAATATTGAGCCCAGCACCTCCATCAATCAACACATGCCTGACACGGGTCTTATGAATCATGACTTCAATATGAAGGGTAAGGTTATGTGGATGGCTCAAGGATTTGTCATCTTCTTCTGAGAGTGTGAGGTATTGAGGGTTGGTAAGGTGGTTAACCATATTTTGGAATTGGTCAACATCTATGTTGTTAGGAACATTGGTTGTACGCAAAGCATCCTCAAGGATATGCTTATGTCTTGGAGACAATTCTAGGAGTTCAAAAATTAAGATTTGAGCTGGTGTTCTTTCTAACTGGTCAACAAGATTGTAGCTCATTTCAAGATTGACTGCTGACTTGGTGGTGACATTCTTGGATGTCACTTGCTTGGGTTTGCTAGACTGGTTGGAATTAGGACCTCTAATAACCACAAGACCTTGACTTTGGCTTCTGGTCATAGCGTTAAGAGCTTGGGATGACCTTTGAGAGTGAGGACCCCTAAGCACCACCACAAGTTCTTCATCAAATATAGGAGGAGAGCCCACATCATGACTATAAGAATCTTTGTTTCACATCATATTGACATTTTCCTCAACAATCTCAAGCATATTAACCACATTTTCAGCACCTATGTAGGTATAGTTGATTTTAGCCTTGCCATTCTTGGGTTTAGAGGTTTCCCCATTTTCATATTTTGGAAAAGGCTCCTTGAATGCCTTGTGGTGCGCATTTGTATTCAACCCATCAATCTAAAGTTTACTACTTTCAATAAGATCCTGAATGAGGTGTTTAAGTTTCCAGCAATGTTCGATATCATGTCCAATGCCATTGTGGTACTTGCAGAAAGCTTTTTCATTCCACCAATGTGGCTTAACATCAGGTATGTGGAAGTTTTTTGGATCTTGTGGTTGCACAAGATTATTAGCAATAAGGGTCTTGAAAACATCCTCATAGGAGTTGTATGCAAATTAGATGTCTAACAACTAGAAATGATAAATTAACTATAAAAGCCAATGAATCTATCTAATGCAAACACAATGAATAATGCAAAGTAACTATGAAATGATTAAACTAATTTAATTACCTTCACCTACCATGCAGCTTGTCTCCATTGTCCTCCTAGCTTTGATTTCTTGAAGATGTTGAGCTCTCAGATTTCCAATATGAAGCCTTCTCCCAAGATGCTACCAAAGTGTGGAGATTAAATGAAATTGTGTGCACAATAGCTTATGCAAACTAATGGATGAAATGCAAATGAAATGGTGATTGCTATGGAATGCTTGATTGCTTGAATACTTGGATGCTTGAATGCTTGGATGCTTGTTATCAAAAAAATACCTATTATCTCTCAAATGGGAAATGAGGCTCCTTTTATAGAGTTTTAGAGGATCTAGGCCTAGGTGGCACAATCCTACGGTTGAGAATAAAAGGTGGAAGATCCTAGGGCTAGGATTGACTTGGTTGAAGGAGTTGAGAGAAAGGGGGATGTATTTGGAATGTGAGAGAAAGAATAGGGATGATGTTCCTCTCACATTGACATGGAGGAGAAGAAAGTGGAAGGGAAAGACACATGTCAAGTGTCTCACAAAGACCAAAGAGAGAAAGAGGGAGAGACCTTTTCCTCATGAGGACTCTTTGCACAAGTGTCCTATGAGTCACCCTTGACCCTTAGAGGTGGCTTGAGAAGCTCCTTAGGAATAGGGAATGTCCCTTGACTTGGTTGTTGAGAGGACATGTGGTCATGAGACCAAGTCCTATGAGGCCACATAGCCCTTAAGAATAGGACATGTGTGGGTGAGGATAAATATGAATAAATAATTAATAATAATTATTTATTTTAGCCAAGGTGATGTGTTAGGTGACTAGGTGGATGAAGTGAATTAGAAGACTTAGTCATATTTAGGTGATTGTGTATTTAATCAAATCACTTTAATAGACTATTTAGAAAACTTAGGATATAGAATTAGACTATATTCAATTTATTAAATAAATTGAATAATTTACTTAATAAATAGAAGAAATAAATATTAATCAAATAATAAATATTTAATTAATTTATCAAGTCAATAGTAATTAAATAATAAATATTTAATTAATAAATGAAGCCATTTTTAAGTGTATACAGGAGTCACCCAGTTTAGAAAACTATCTCAACTTTTTCTTAGGATTTTCTTGATACTTAGGTTTATTCTCTTGTTGGTTGGAGGATTTGTTGAGCTTCATAGCTTGGACTGCACTAGAGAAATGTAGGACTCCTTGATCCTTGGGTTGGGAAGAGTCCACAACTCCATCGTTGACTACTTGCTTATTCTTATTCCAGTGCGAGTGCTTGCCTTTGTCCTTATTAGCATTGTTAGGATTTTGACCATTGTTGGTATTGCTATATTTGGTCAAAATGCCTTGTTCTTTTAAGACACCCTCAATTTGACATGCTATCTCAACCATAGTATCAAAGGAATCAAAGACCATTTTTTGAACCTCATAACGCATTTCAGGCACCAAATTACTAACAATGATGTCAATCCTTTCATGCTCAGGAATAGTCCTAGAATAGTGGGAGCATAATCATCTCCACCTTTGCAACAAGGTAACAAAGGATTCCCCTTGGTTTTGTTTCAAATTGCATAAGTCCAACATAGTGACTGATCTTGACAAGTTGTATGCAAAATGTTGAACGAATCTATGGACAAGTTCTTTGAAATTTTTGACAGGAGGGGTTATGTTGGTAAACCACTCCATGGCTTGGCCCTTGAGGGTCCTTGGAAATACTCTCATAAGGTAAGAGTCATCTTGGTGGAACTCAAAAATCATGATATAGAACTGACGCACATGATCATGTGGGTCGCCATTGCCATCATACTTGTCGTATTGGGGAATTTCAACTTTCCTAGGAAAATTCGTCATAGGCACACTTTTGTCAAAAGGGTTGGGACAAATAGAATCAAGTGAAAAGGAACTTTTAAGTGCCAATACCTTTTCCTTCATTCATTTGAGTTTCTTAATTTCCTCTTCTTGAGAGGGTCCTTGTTTCTTGATCCTCCTATCCACATCAAAGTTGTAAGGGACTCTAGCACCCTTGTTAATCAAACTCTCTAGGAACCTATCTTTGTTTTGATCAAGGTACTTCTCCACATATTGTTGGAATAGTCATTCTTGCTGCATTCTCATAAAGTATTGATCATCAAAACTTGCACTACTTCCTCCATGTTGAGAGCCATGATGAGCTCATTGGGAGGGTTGTCTTGAGTTCCTAGGAGGT
The DNA here is from genome assembly GCA_027943335.1 of Chamaecyparis obtusa. Classification (NCBI taxonomy): domain Eukaryota; kingdom Viridiplantae; phylum Streptophyta; class Pinopsida; order Cupressales; family Cupressaceae; genus Chamaecyparis; species Chamaecyparis obtusa. The sequence goes on along the minus strand of BSBK01003473.1, from coordinate 2,123,369 downwards.
GTTCATCTCTTATGTTGTGAAATCCTCCTTCCTCTAGGACTAGGAGATCTTGAAGGGGTCCTTGACCACCTTCTACTTCTTAGGGTTCTTGAGGGAGTAGAGGGTGGAGAGTTGTTTCCACTGTTGGTACCCCTTTTGTTAAATTGGTCATTGAGTTGTTGGGCTAAAATCCTATCTTGCTCTTCTTTGAATGCCTTTCTTCTCAATTCCAAAAAGGCTTGTTTCTCTTCCTCTAGGTTTCTAAACCTTTCTTCTTTAGTAGCTTGTTCATCTAAAAAGGCTTTCTTTTCATGCTCAATTCTTTTAAGCCTTTCATTAGCATATCTTGAGGTTGTTTTGAGTAGAGAGTTGGACCTTAAGTGTCTGAACAAGTCATTAGTGAATGTGACATTCATATGAGCATCACTAGATTCATTATTTTGGTCTTCATGTTGTGATCGTGCATCTTGGTGAGCTTGCCCATAATGTCTTTCAGCTCTTTAATGGGCATCTAAATATCTTGAGTTAATAGGGGGTGATTCAGGTTGATTATCATCACCAAACAACATGTTATCCCTATGTCTTTGGAAAATGTCATCAAGAGTTTGATCTATTACTTCTCTTTGTTTCCTAGTCAAAGTGTAGCTCATGTCCATATTTGATTGAGAGGATGGTAAAGAGGTACTCAACTCACTAGGATTTCTCTTTGGGTCAAACTAAGCCTCATACTCACTCCTAGGTGATTGATCAAAGATGGGTTTCTTTCCCTTTCACTTTTGACAAGTTTGGACTAACTGTTCAAAGACAACTTAAGGTCATTTTCCTTGACTAACTTGGTACCTTGTCATAACCAACATGAAAGAAAAAGACCCTTGGTGATAAGATGACCTTATGAAATGTCAATACCAAACTAGGATAGGGAAAGTGTTCAATTGTCCAAAAAGAGATGGTAAGGTAGAAAGCTGCAAAAGGTGCAAACCAACACTTCCATAAAGGTGTATACTAAAAGGATGAGTATCTTAACACATATGGACCAGAAGGATGGATTTTCCAAATATATAATTGAAATTTAATTTTGATGGAAGTGAATTGGACAAAAGAGTACTAAAACTCTCCAAGCGTGTTACCAAAGAATCTAAAGGTGTACCTTTTCAACAAGGATAATTCCTAACTTATCGATGCCAAGCAAGACTACTTTGTAAAATCAGAGAACACTAATTCAAGGGGTCTAAAATCAGGAACCCAAGGTACAAATAGGTTTCTAGCAGTAGAGTAGGTCACCTACTAAAATCTGGTCAACTAAGGAAAGACTAAAAATTGCATAAACCAGACAGGCAGCAAAAAGACTCTGTGTGATAGTTTCCAGGCAAATAGTGTGATAATTTCTGAGCAGGCAATATTTTGCAGTAAGCAGGGCGACAGTTTCCAAGCAGCCTGTGTGATACTTTCCAGGTAGGTAGTGCGATAGTCTTCTAGTGATGAATTATTGCATGATAATTCTCAGTACAATGTGTGATACAGTTTTAGGATCATACGAATCTTGACCAGTGAGTGCTAAAAATCTCAATTTTAAGGGCAGTTTGTTCAAAATTTTAGTTTGAAGGTTGGATTTTTCAGTTTCAAGCATAGTGACAGTAGTAAATAGATAGGTTTGCAAATAGTAGGTCATCAAACATGTCATAAAACACTTGCACAAGGGCAAAAGAAACCTTGCCAAGACAAGCAATTATGATATCAAAGCAATAAAATCTTATAAATGCTACCATGATGTTTGATGTTTGAGAACATTTACATGGGTAGATCACAATGAGAACACTTCAAGAACTTACTAGCCTAAAAAGAAAATGGCTCAATACTTAACAACTTGGCCCACACTTGATGTCCCATTTCCTCACACAAAGTGGTTACCCACAATAGATATTGGCTTTTTCGTGGAAGTTTCAATAACACAACCAAAGGAACATAGATGGTGAGTAATCTTGGGGTGATCCAGGTTATTCCACTTGGATCAATCCTTACACCAAGAAGTTAAGAAAAAAAATAGGGTGGCTTCTATCTATGGTTCTTAATAAGGGCTTCTATTCGTAATACCCCTCTTGCTCCCCAAAGGGACTCCTTACCTTGTGGCAAGTAACAGACCTCGCAGCCACAAGAGTACCTTAAGCATTCTTTCTCAACACTTTCCTCATGGTCACAATCCCACAAGTACTCACATCAAGCGAAGACAAGTACTACATCTACCAAGGTTTTGTGTCCTTGATAGCCTTGATTTTATAATGGGTCGGAATAGCCGGTGAAAAGCTTCTCCCCGCTTGGGTCGTTCCTCTTGATTGCTCAAGAGTAGGCTCGCTAAAGGATTCTAAAAGATAAATAAAGAATGGATCAACCTTTGAGTGTTAGGATTTCTGTTTCACCTCAAGGGTGAAGAGCATAATCTCCTAGCTCAAAAATATCTCCCAAACACACCAAGCAAAGGTTCAATTACCCTCTTGCTTTCAAAATCTAAAGATGGGTCAAGATTTTCTGGTTCACCACAAGGGTGAAGAGCATACTTCTCCTACCACCCAAAGATTCCTACAACAAGATATTAAGTGCCTATGAAATGAGACAACTGGTATATGCCACACTCAAAAGAAAGTAATTAAGCAAGCACTTGATTGGTTTTTATGCTTTGGGCAGCCCTACAAAAACTATTAGTAGCCCTTGTGCATTTGAAGCTTTGTCATGTGTTCTTTTAAGAAAATAATCAAGCAATAGAAGCACCACTTGTTATCCCTACAAGGGTTAGCACATCAAAAATCAAATGAAATCTACAAATAGACCCCTATCCTACAACAGAAAATCAAAAATCTGAATCAAAACCAAGTAGATCTTGCAAAGAAATGACAAAAATTGCTCACTGCCAGGCCTGGGTGATATTTTTGTCAGAGGAACAATCATGCAATATTTCATCATGTACTGGTGTGATAATATATCTCTGGGCGATAATTCCTACTACTTGCGTGCGACAAAAAATAGAACAAGAGTGTGATATAATTTGCCAAAGCGTGTGATATTATAATTGGTAAAATATCACACTAGTATGTAAGAAATTATCATACGACACTAGAAAACTATCGCATGATAATTCTGTCAGAAAAACTAGAGAGCAAATTTTTGATGAAACAACAAGCAAATATTGATGAAAAAAATGATGGAAATGTAGAAAATGAAGGACAAAACAAGAATGTTCTGCCCCATGGTGGGTGCCAAAAATGTACACACTAAATAGTGCACTTTTCTAAGTCATTACTTCCAAGGGAATCCATGAATGGAAAACCTTGAGAAAGCAACCTAGAGCTCCACAGGCATGGAGTCACAAAGATGTTGATGGTGCTCTCAGCTAGAGCTATTGAAGCATGCAACCTTTCTAGTAAACCACACAATGGGAGATTCAAAGAGACAAGGACAAGAATGCCAATATCCTCAAGAATCCAAATGGAGATGAAATGTAAGTTGTGCTAAGAATGGAAATGAAAGCTAAGCTATGGAAATGAAAGATAGAAGTATTACAAATCCTTGCTAATTAAGCTATGTGAAGTAAACTAGAGCATGAAAAGAAACTAAGCTAAGAAAGCATAAACATGAAGCTAAGCTAAGAATGCAAGAAATGAAGGCTAAATGCAATAAGATCTCAAAAAGCTCCAAAGTCTTCAAAAGCTCCAAAGTCTCCAAAAAATCTTGCAGCATAAGATTAGTATTCAAAATTGAGATCTAAGAATGAGAAAAGAGCTCTCCTTTTAAAGGAATTGAAAATGAATGGACCATAGAGATTAAGAGGAAAAAGATTTAATCAAGGGTGGAGCTTGAAAAAGGAGAAATCCATGTGCACAAATCTCCTCCAATGAGAAAATAAGAGTTGACTTTTGTGTCAATATGAGACAAAAAGTGTTTTTTCTTCTTTTTATAAAATAAGAATAATAGTTCATTTGCGCAACTTAGGATAAGAGGAAAAGTGGGGGCTTTTTATTTAATAAAAGGGGAGAAAATTCTTTTTAAATAAATAAAGACTTAGGATAAAATGGTTAGCCCATAGAAAATAATAAAAAATGATAAAACTAGGATTTGATCAAGGAAATTGATATAATTGATAAAATGTTGATTTTTGAAAATATTGATTCAGGGATTTGATAAATTGCTAAATGGAGGCCCAAAGTCTAGGTGACCATTTTAGGGTGCATACACCAGGCTTGTGCGATAGTTTAGTTGCCAAAAGAATCGTATGATACTTCGCTATGTACTGGTGTGATACTTCCTCTATGTGCAATAGTTCATGATACCTACATGTGACAGAGTACAAAATAATAGTGTGACAGAATTTGCAAAGGCACACAATACTTTAACTCGTAAAGTATCACACTAGTATACAAGAAACTATCGTACAACATTGGAAGACTGTCACATGATAATTCTATTTGAAAAATAGAGAGCCAAAATAGCAAGCTAAAATGATGATGAAAAATTGATGGAAATGCATAAAAAGGACAAAACAAGAGTATTCTGCCCCACGGTAGGCACCAAAAATGTACATGCTAAATAGTGCACTTCTCTAAGTCATTACTTCCAAGGGAATCCATGAGTGAGAAAGCTTGAGAAAGCGACCTAGAGCTCCCTAGACATGGAGTCACAAGGATGTTGATGGTGCTCTCAGCTAGAGCTATTGAAGCATGCAACCTTGCTAGTAAACCACACAATGGGAGATTCAAAGAGACAAGGGCAAGAATGCCAATATCCTCAAGAATCAACAATGGAAATGCAATGCAACTATGCTAAGAATGAAGATGCAAGCTAAGCTATGGAAGGAAAGTATTACAAATCCTTTCTAATTAAGCTATGTGAGCTAATCCAGAGCATAAAGGAAACTAAGCTAGAAAGCATAAACATGAAGCTAAGATGCAAGAATGAAAGCTAAATGCATGAAGATCTCCAAAAGCTCCAAAGTCTCCAAGAAATCCTGCAACATAAGATTAGTATTCAAAGTTGGGATCTAAGAATTAGAAAAGAGCTCTCCTTTTAAAAGAATTGAAAAGGAATGGACCATGGAGATTAAGAAGAAAAAGATTTAATCAAGGGTGGAGCTTGAAAGAGGAGAAATCCATGTGCACAAATATCCTCCAATGAGAAAATAAGAGTTGACTTTTGTGTCCATATGAGACAAAAAGGCCTTTTCTTCTTTTTATAAAATAAGAATAATGCTTTATTTGTGCAACTTAGGATAAGAAGAAAAGTGGGGGCTTTTTATTTAATAAAAGGGGAGGGAAATTCCTTTTAAATAAATAAAGACTTAGGATAAAATGGTTAGCCCATGGAAAATAATAAAAAATGATAAAATAGGATTTGATCAAGAAAATTGATATAATTTGAAAAATGTTAATTTTTGAAAATATTGATTCAGGGATTTGATAAATTGCTGAATGGGGGCCCAAAGTCTAGGTGACCATTTTAGGGTGCATACAGGACTAAGCTAACGAATCAATTTACTATCTTCTAGTAGGTGTGATTATGGTATTCTCAGATTAGACTGAAATTAGTGACGATGCAACACCTAAATGAAGGATTTGAATACAAAAAGATGAATGTAGAATGAATGCAGATTAATCTATATTTTTGTATTTTCTATGCAATTAGATGAAAAATTGTATGGATCTAAGCTAGAATTGAATTGAAATGATATGCAGATTATCCTAACAATGATATGAATTGATATGAAAACCTATACAAAGCTATGAAAAACTATGAATTGATCTCACAAAGTTGCCTATCGCAAAAGCTTGATTCTTCATGTGCAATTTTGCCAGAGTAATTGTACAAATTTGAGAGATATTTTTGTGAAGAGCTGAGCCTTGATTTTATAGAAATCTAGGGCTTGAGGATGCATTGAGAAAAGCCATAAATCACTCTTGATGAACTCAGGTTGATTTTTGAGTCAACAAGAAATTAGAAACAGATCAACTCACAAAATCATGCAAAAATAGCTTTTTAACTTAAATCAGAAGTTTAGATCAGCTTTCTGTTAGAAAGTAAAGACCACCAAGATAACTGAGAGGGGGGGGGGGGGTGAATTAGTTATCTGATAATTAAACCATTTATCAACATTAACTTCAATATCAACTTCAATAGCTATAAACCATATAGTTAATGTAGTAACCAACCATAGAAAGATAATCATACACAATGACACAATAACACAAGATATGTTAACTAGGGAACCTCTTGATCAAAGAGTAAACCTCGGTGGGAATGATGCCTACAAAATGATGCACTAATATGAAAGTTCCTTGTTAGAGGATGGACCCTGTTAGGAGTCTTATGAAATACATTCAGTATATATGAATCTCTGTTAGGAGATTTTGAATCCCTGTTAAAAGATTCTAACCCTGTTAGGAGTTATGGAAGATAGAAGGACCCACTACCCAAACAGCTTCAAGGCAAGATCTCTGAACTCACTGTCCAATATATCTTAGGATTATTCAATAGAATAATATGAAATATGTTACCTCCTTCACACTATGCCAAAACCATACTCTCTGCTACACAATATCACAAATCTAGATCTTTGTACTTCGCAAGTCTTCCTTCATCACTGAATTAGCTCTTTTCTTCACTTCATGCATACATTCGCATCACAACTTTCACAACTTCATATCAAAACTATTACAATCCTCTCATAACAAGGAAAAAATTCCTTCCTTTATAGCACACTCAAATAATTACAAATGAGTTGGTATGCAAATACAAAATAATAATTTCAACACGCTACATAAAAATTAAATAAAACCATCAGCTTCCAGATACAATAACTTTCCAATCGTGTGACCTCAAAGTTTGCACTATGAACCATGTTACCACTAATGAGTTTCAAACTTCCATTTAATTGCACAGAATCATATTTCATCCCAGTTAGGAGATATCCTCCGATTACCAAAAAATGCTACACAAGAATACTACCAGAATACTGCTTCCACCAAAATGCTTATAGCTTTCATGAATAAATGAATTTCTTTTTGCACTCTTAACCATAGGCTAATAACACAACAAAGAACATACCATCAACTGCACATAACTCAATCTGAAATATAACATGTGCGCAAAACAAAACTGTGCCTGCTTTTCTGCTAAACTCTAGAATATCACTGTGTTGATATCAATGACAATCATAGTCATGAATGCAACAACCATTGCTACAGAATGACTACCAAATGCTTTAGCATTCATTCCTAACAATCTCCCCCATTGGCATTGATGGAAACATAGATGAAAAATATCCAATGTTCCAAAAATCTAATCACTACTGCTCAATTGCACTGCTACTCATCATCAATCAAATCTTGCTTCATTATCCTATTCAATCTCTCCAACAAATGTAGTTCCTTAATGTTTTTAATGATTCTCTCCCCATTGACATCAATGAAAAAAATTCTATCACTACGTCAAACAATAGCTCAATGTCAAAAGACACTATTCAAAAAATACATTCACAAGAGTCCTCAATGACTCAGCTCAGATACGCATACTCCCCCATAGAGGAAGTACCAACATCCAATCCAGAAAATAGATAGGGCCATAAACCACTGGACGGATGCAACCAACTACATCATTACTCAAAAGTAGGTTGGGGCGTAACCCCAAGCATACCTCTCAGATACTCAAATGTATCCTTAGGCAAAGGTTTAGTAAATATATCTTCTATCTTCTCCTTTGTGCTTATGTACTCTAGTCTGACTTCTTTATCTGCAACTTTCTCTCTTACAACATGATACTTGATCTTTATATGCTTTGTTTTAGAATGTAAAACCAGATTCTTAGACATACTAATTGTACTTGTATTGTCACAATATATGATAATAGGCTCATCAAACTTGATTCCAATGTCCATCAACATCTACTTCATCCAAATTATCTGATTACAATTGTTTGCTGCTGCTACATATTCTGCTTCTTCTGTACTCTGTGAGATACAATTCTTCTTTTTTCTCAACCAAGAAACTAATCTTCCTCCAAGAAAAAAGGCTCCACCACTGGTGCTTTTCTTATCATCAACGCTACCTCCCCAATCAGTATCAATATATGCACATAGGGTAAAATCATCAGAATTTTCATACCACAGTCCATATCCATTGTGCCTCTAAGATATCTCAATATCTTTTTTACTGCTACATAATGTGACTCTCTAGGTTCAGCTTGAAATCTTGCTACCATTCCAACTAAATGTTCTATATCTGGTCTAGTGTGTGTCAAGTAATGCAATCCACCAATCATAGATCTGTATTTCTTTTGCTCAACTTTTGGTGTCTCATCTTTACTAGATAGTTTATGTCCTGTAACCATAGGTGTTCCAACTGGTTTACAATTCTCCATACCGAATCTTTTCAAAAAATCATTCAAGTACTTTGTTTGACTTATAAAGATACCATCTTTGTTTTTTGTTATCTGTAATCCCAAAAAGTATTTCATTTCTCCAATCATACTCATTTCAAATTCTATCTTCATTTCATCAACAAATTTGTCACTAGATTCATCTTCTCCTCCAAAAATAATGTCATCAACAAAAATAACCAAAACTAACAATCCATTCTCAATTTCTTTATTCTTCATGACCTTAAACTTATCAAATGCTTTAGATTTTTCTTTCAAAAATGCAATCCACATCATTTTTGTAAAATCATCAACAAGAATCATAAAATACCTTTCTCCATAGAATCCTCTAGTCCTAGTAGGACCGCTCAAGTCTGTATGAACAATCTCCAACTTTTTTGTAGATGTGAACTTCTTGCTAGGAAATGAACTCCTTTTTTGCTTAGCCATCACACATTCCTTGCAAATCATGTTAGTAGGCTTCATAATCTTAGGTAAATCTCTTACTGCAAGTGTAGAACTTACTTTCACAATATTATCAAAGTTTATATGACAAAACCTTCTATGCCATAACCAACTGTCATCAATCTTAGTCATCAAGCATGTCATCTCAGTAGGGTTCAACTGAAATACATTACCTCTGGTTCTAGATCTAGCTCTAATTAGATTTCCATCTTTATCCTTAATCACACAAGTTTTATTAGTAAACCAAACTTGATATCCCTTATCCACTAACTGTCCAACACTCAAAAGATTATGTTTCAATCCATCAAAAAAGTAAACATCATCAATATTAGTCTTTCCCTCAAGAGTAATAGATCCTATACCTTTAATCAAACAAGGTGCATTGTTACCAAATCTAACAATTCCTCCATCATAATTGTTAAACTTTATGAATTTTCCTTTATCACCAGTCATATGATGTGAACAACCACTGTCTATAATCCAATTAGATTTCTTTTCAACTTGGGAAACTAAGGCTTTTTCTTCTTTAATATTAGATTCAAAATTTTCTTCCTTAATTGCTATAAATCCTATGTCATCAAAGTTATCATTATCACTGTCACTCAAATGTCTTTCAATTCCTGCTTCAATTTCTTCATCATTTTCATAATAACATTTTTTAGATCTTCTAGGCTTAAAATTGTTTCTATACTTCTTAACTCACTTAGGACACTTAGATGTAAAATGACCATATTCTTGACATGGCCAACATTTAAAGATTTTTTTACCATCTGGTTCCCTTTTCATAAGCAAGGCAATACCTTCTTCAATCTTCTTATCTTCATCAGATTTGGATCTGCTACTGCTGGCATAATCTCCATTCACACTTGTACTTCTAGACAAAGTAGGTCTGATGCTAAGAGCACTGAATGCTGTCTCCACTCTAGGTAGTTCTCCTGATAATCTCAAATTCATCTCTGCTGCTTCCAATCTTCCAAGAAGGATCTCTCTTGAAAAGTTTGGTGTACAAGGTATCACTTGTTCAATCATTTGTGTAGTCTACCTGAATACCAGTGTCAATGTTCTCAAAATCTTCCATATTACTTCATTCTCTATCTTTTCACCTCCACAAGACTTTATTCTTGCAACAATTTCTGACATCCTACCAATATAGCTTCTAACAGATTCATCTTCTATCATTCTTATGTCTTCAAATGCACAAATCCAATTATGTAACCTAGCTTTCTTTGCATGTTCATCACCTTCAAAAGTAGAATGTAAAGCTTTCCAAATATCATGAGATTTAGTTAAACGTTTTACCTGATTGTATTCATTCTCAGGAAGTGCTGATAAAAGTGCTTCTCTTGCAAGTATGTTACACATAAATAGATCTACCTCATCTTTAGAACTTGTTTCAAGATTGTCTTATTCAATTATAGTCCTTCCATTCTTTGTAATCAACCAATAACCTAGTCCTAAACACAAGAGATGTGTCTTCATCTTTTCTTTCCAGCTGTCAAAATTTACTCCATCAAACTTAGGGCTTTCTTTCCTAAAATTTTCCATAGATCTCCTTAAGTTGTTAAACTTCTCTTTCAAGGACCTGACACTCTGATACCAATTGTTAGAAAGTAAAGACCACCAAGATAATCGAGAAGGGGGGTTGAATCAGTTATCTGATAATTAAACCATTTACCAACATTAACTTCAATATCAACTTCAACAGCTATAAACCATATAATTAATGTAGTAACCAACCATAGAAAGATAATCATACACAATGACACAATAACACAAGATATGTTAACTAGGGAACCTCTTGATCAAAGAGTAAACCCCGATGGGAATTATGTCCACAAAATGATGCACTAATATGAAAGTTCCTTGTTAGAGGATGGACCCTATTAGGAGTTTTATGAAATACATTCAGTACATATGAATCTCTATTAGGAGATTTTGAATCCCTGTTAAAATATTCTAACCCTATTAGGAGTTATGGAAGACAGAAGGACCCACTACCCAAACAACTTCAAGGCAAGATCTCTGAACTCATTGTCCAATATATCTTAGGATTATTCAATAGAATAATAAGAAATATGTTACCTCCTTCACACTATGCCAAAAATGCACTCTCTTCTACACAAGATCACAAATCCAGATCTCTATACTTTGCAAGTCTTCCTTCATCACTAAATTAGCTCTTTTCTTCACTTCATGCATACATTCGCATCACAACTTTCACAACTTCATATCACAAATATTAAAATCCTATCATAATAAGGAAAACATTTCTTCCTTTATACCACACTCAAATAATTACAAATGAGTTAGTATGCAAATACAAAATAATAATTTCAACATGCTACATAAAAATTACATAAAATTGTCAGCTTCCAAATACAATAACTTTCCAATCATGTGACCTCAAAGTTTGCACTATGAACCATGTCACCACTAATGAGTCTCAAACTTCCCTTTAACTACATAGAATCAGATTTCGTCCCGGTTAGGAGATATCCTCCGATTACCAAAAACTGCTACACAGGAATACTGCTAGAATACTACTTCCACCAAAATGCTTATAGCTTTCATGAATAAATGAATTTATTTTTGCGCTCTTAACCATAGGATAATAACACAAAAAAGAACATACCATCAACTACACATAACTCAATCTGGAATATAATATGTGCACAAAACAAAATTGTGCCTGCTTTTTTGCTAAACTCCAGAATATCATTGTGTTGACATCAATGACAATCATAGTCATGAATGCAACAACCACTGCTACAGAATGACTACCTAAGGCTTTAGCATTCATTCCTAACACTTTCAACTCAAAATAGATGTTGAGTTTCAAAAAGATAACAACTTGAATTGATTTTCTGATTTAAAGTTTAATTGCTCTTTCAAAATGTGCATAGATAATTATGAATTAATTAAATAAATAAAGCGATTTATCTTCAACTTAACTAATTTTTGAATTAAAATAACTTATTTATAGGTTAATCAATTATTTAATCAAACTTTTATTAAAAAACTATATCATTAAATATTGACAATTGATATTAATTAATTAAATAAGAATTTAATCAATTAGTCATAAGATTTTTAATTTATTGTCAAAATTAAATAATATAATTTAGGAATAAATATAATTAAATAATTAAGTGGCAACATTAAATATAATTAATTAAATATTTAGAATATTCAATTAATCAAACTTTAGGATAAATATGATTTATCACCAAATAATTATTAAATCAAAGATAATTAGGATAAAGTAGGAATATTCCCTGATGCAGAATTAAGATAATCAATTAGGGTTTTGATAAATTGATGTGCAGATGTGCCTTAGGTTAGGACTTTGATGTAAATTTTGTTCGAATTGAGGATGTAGGAGGTTAATGAACCTATAGCCCATTTTTGGGGTATTACATTTTGCCCCTCTTTGAATCACTGTGCGAAGCACAGTGATTCAAATAATAGTCTATTTTGATGTGGAAACTGATTTGAAAGACGAACTGATTCTGAGATAGAAACTGATTGAAAGATTAGAAAAGATGATTCAGGTCCTGGTTGACCAAGAATCGTGATGATGTCAACTATAGCAACAATGAACCGGTGATTACAAAAAAGTGTCAAAATGTCTGATTCTGAACCTTATGATTACGAAGAAGTGAGTGACTTGATTCTAGACCTAATTGTCCAAAGGAATCAAAATGGAATCACATCTGAACCCTTCAGTTACAAAGAAATAAGGAATAATAGTAATGAACAGATGGTTACAAAAAGTTGATATAGTTTACAAGATTGATTAGGAGTACCAAATTGATATGGATCTCGATGAATCTAATATGCCCCAAGCGATGTGCCCCAAGGGATAAGGTCTCTTAGATGAATCAACAACTAAACGTGGTTTTTGTCTTGATTACTGAGAAAGAGATTTGATTTACAGACTGATTGATGTGCAATACCATGCCCTCTTTGGGAGTAAAATCAAAATCTGACAAGAAAAGTCAGTGTTAATGGTTTAGAAGCATGTTAATTGATTTGAGAATTGGTTATACACGTCCAGGAATGTGTTTTGCATCATTTGGAGGTCCAGGAGACAAAGTTTGACTAGGTTTGACCATGAGTTGACCATAGTTGACCAAGTTGAAATTTTGATAGTTTGATGTAAGATAATCAGTTAAGTTGAATTCTAGATTTTTGTGATGATTAGGAGTGATTATGCAAGCAATCGACCGTCTTGGGTCTGAAAATTTTAAATCATGATTTTGACATAGTAAATGATTTCATATTTTGATTTTGATCCCAAAAATGGGTTCAGAATGTCAAAATTAGCCAGGGGTGCATTTTTTGTGGAAAATGGAGCACTTTGAAAAAATAGGTCAAAACCTATATAAGGTCCAAAAAGGTCATTTTCATTTCATTATTCGCTTTTGTCTTTTTTGAACCTTGTGGAGCCCTCTGAGAGAAAAATGGAAAACCTAGTAGTTCCAGTCTCCTCACATTGATTCGAGCACAGTCGGTGGTACCAGCGACCTCCCTAGTATGGGAACCCGGTAAGTGGATCTTTGTACCTCTCTGTGAATTCAAAATTTGCATGTTTATAACATTTTTAGATAATTTTTGTACGTATTTTAATTTTTGAATTTTTCTAGCATAGAAACTTGTATGACAATCCCCTAGGACTCGTAAAACTTTTTAAATTTCTGTAGAGTGTCATCCTAGGTCTATAGGAAACTCGTATGACAGGGACCCATGTGTCGTATGACATTTCATCGGGTCCCTCAAATGTCATACGGGAACATATGATTTTTCGTATACCCATGGAATGTCATATGGAAACTTGTAGAAACTCGTACAAGTTTTGATACCAGTTTGAAAAGTTGAATAGAAAACAAAGAGCATTTTTCACACCCTTGGGTCAACTTTTTTATTTTTTGATTTCATAGGCTGATTCCTTAGCATTTAATGTACCTTCTAAAGTATTCAATTTATCAATTTCTATATGCATAGCCTAATTTTTTACCAAGTTACTAATAGGATACCCTGTTTCTTTACTATGTAGGTCATCTACCCTAATGTACATGTCTGCATATCACATCGGTCCACTCAGAGACTCTATGTGTCACTTCCTGATCCTATGAGAGTGCACTTAGCTTCGTGCGGATTCAAGTATCTGATACAGTTGCCTGAGATTCAGGTGAACCATGGTCTTCTTACTGCATTGATATAGTGATTTCATTCAGAGACACAGACTTTCCATCTTCCTATTGGAGAGCTTATAGTTACACTAGAGGATGTATGTAGGATTTTGCATATTCCATTCCATGGTCCTTGTCCTGACTATGTGAGTTCGGGGAACTCCGGTTTACATGCCTTTAGGAGATTATTCGGAGATGATACACAACCAACTCAGTCTATATCATGGGATTCACTATTGGAAATTTTGCTAAGTTAGATATCTATATGTTGTCATTATGGAAACATATGATCTACATGAAGACCACATATGACAGAGAGAAAGTATGACAAAGCACAAAGCAAAATTATTTAAGTATGTGCAGTATTTTCCCAGTGTACCCAGGAGATAGTTTTGATTGGTGATATCGATTGGAGTAATTTCAGTGCTTGTGCACTTGAATGTAGATACTATGATGCATATTGAAGACTCACCTAATAGTGCAAGTCTGTACGACATGTACGGAAGAAGTTATGGTAGTTTTACCAAAGACAGTGTTAAGCCAATAGGACAAAGGAGAAGATAGAATTGGTAAAGAGTTAAGGGATTATTTTATTTATCAAAACAATGTCTTAATAATATAAAGGGATGACATCCTAGATGTTAACCCTTGTGTAAATATGTATTTTGTGTAAAGCTTTATGTTTTGTAAAGCCGACTGTAAAAGTTATTATTCCTAATAACTTTTATAAATGTAAGGCATATGGAATGCAAAGTATAGAGAAAAGAGATATGATATGTGAATGCAAGTATAAGGATATAGTGAAAGATATTGATGCAAAGTTTTGAAAGACAAGAAAGTAGTATAAGGTTATGTACCTTACCCTTTTGTAATTAGTAATCATTGTACATTACTTGTTTGGGTAGTGGGCTCATCTTGTAATCATTTGTAATCAGTACTACCAACTCTTAGTAGGGTTGAGGCTTCTAACAAGGCCTATAGTCCCTTAATCAAGATTGAGACACTATATGTATGTAACAGGTGCCTAATAGAGTTAACATCCTTAATATGATACTTTTGATTAGTGGATCTTTGTGGGTACCATCCCCACTGGGGTTTTCCCTTGGCCAGAGTTTCCTCGAGAACAAATAATGTGTTATGAGTTCATTTTCTTTATTGTTATGCATGTTATTTAGTTTACTATGTTATGCATGTATTAAGATAATCTGTTATATCCATAATTGGGCAAAAGAAAAATTTTGCAGAATACTGA
Source organism: Chamaecyparis obtusa (assembly GCA_027943335.1). Lineage (NCBI taxonomy): Eukaryota > Viridiplantae > Streptophyta > Pinopsida > Cupressales > Cupressaceae > Chamaecyparis > Chamaecyparis obtusa. The sequence continues at coordinate 2,108,087 of BSBK01003473.1, read as the reverse complement.
TTCACCCCCCCTCTTAGTATTCCCTATTTCTAACAATTGGTATCAGAGCTTAGTTACTCAGAAAATAATTATTCAAAAAAAGCCTAGCAGCTTGAGTAAGATCTCTATGTATATGGATCAGCTAAAGAAGAATCTTGAAGAAGCTCTTGAATAGATTGATGTACTTACTGAAGAAAGAGATACTCTAAAAGGAAAATATGTTGATGCAAAGAACCTCATTGAAATACTGAAGAATAAGCTGAAGGAACTAAAATCAGAAAAGGAATCTACAATTCAAGTTGAAGATTGTGATGATAATTTGGAAAAAGAAAATGAGATCATTAAACATGAACTGAAGATAGTAAATCTAAAGTTGAGTTTGAGAGATGGAAATAGAAAGAATGAAGCAAATCTGAAATCTGAGAATGAAAATCTGAAATCTGAGAAAGAAGATATGAAATCTAAACTTTGTAAAGTGACATTTGAACTTGAGAAAACCAAATTGCAGTATGTTGAACTTGAAAAGTACAATACTATTGTGAAAGGTGAATTCATTCAATCTAAGTAAAAACTTGAGAGACTATATTCTACTAGTGAGAAGATTGATGAACAAATGTCTTATCAAAAGCCATTCTATGATAAAACTGGTCTTGGATTTAACTCATCTAAAGTGAGTGAAGAAAGCAAGGAACCAGATCTAAAAGTTTCTGAAAACATAGAAGAAAAGAAATCTGATGAAGTTGACAAATTTGAAGATACACCTAAAGAAGAAGAACCACCTAAACAAGAAGAATCACCTAAAGGTATGCAAAGAGAATTTAAAGGCAGATGTTTTACATGTAATACTTTTGTTCATATGAAGAAATATTGTACAGGTAAGCAATTTAAACCTCTTAATGGTTATTGTTATAATTGTCATGGTTTTGGACATAGAGCTATTGAATGTAGGAAGCCTAAATTTAATGAGAATAATAATAGTAGTAGAATGTTTAGAGATACTAACCATGCAGATAAGAAATCTACTGAAGATATGAACAGAAGAAATACAGTGGTATGTTATAGATGCAACAAGGTTGGACACATTTTCAGAATTGTAGTTCACAAATTAACCAGATTGGACCGAGATATGGAAACAATGGAGTAGTTTTTCAGATATGCAAAAAATTTGGTCATACAACAAGGTTTTGCAGGATGAATAAATTGAGAAACCCTAACCTTAGAAGTCATGCAAGGAGAAATGAAAATGTAAGCAATAGTCATGGAGGTTGCTGTAGTAATTCAGAAGAAGTGAAGTTTATTAAAGCCACAGATCAAGGAGACACATTTAGTACTGAAGGTAATCAGAAAGGTGAAGTATCTAATGGTAAGAGTGAATCTCTACCCATCTCAAAGTACTTAATTCATGAAAAATGCAGTAGAATAGGAACTTAGGATAGTGTAGAAGTTAGTATAGGATAATTGAGTTTTGCACAGTTAATGCAAGGTATTTTATGATGTAATGATGCTATGGTTAAGAGTGCATAAGATAATATGATGTTATGCGAGATTGCAAGAAGTTTTAAGTTTTGCAGGTAAGCAAGAACAACTTTTTGGAAAGAAGCGGGAAAAGAATTTAATGCGATGTCAGAATCTTGTGAGATTGAAAGGTTAAAAGGATATGATTAGTATTATTTTATCATTAAAGTGAATACAAGTGTTAAGGAGATCAAAGGAGGCATGATTGGAAGCAGTTTGCAAGGATTTGGTGAAGGAATTTTGTGTCGAATCTATGCAAACCCTAAATTGTGGAATCGAGGTATTTTACTAAGCAAATCTATCAGTCAGTTAGAGAATTTGCAAAAGATATAGATGTTTCATTGATTCACAATGTAAGAGATAAGATCAAACCTAAGATTAAAAGGGAACTAGTAGAACCCTTGGAAGAAGACCCTAAATTAGCTTTTTCATCCGTACTAGACAGAGTTCTACATTTAGAGAATGTTAGAAGCTATTTGGGATGTAAACTTAAAACCCTCGGTGATAGTGATTTTACTAAAGAGTATGAGAAGCTTTACAATTAGGATATGTCATTGAGAGTAGGGTTTGAACATTTTAAGGATAATGAAATCATAAGGTATTCTTTACAGTATGAATTTGATGATGAAGAATGCACTAAGATAATTTTGAGCAGAATACACAATGGAAAGGATAAACACAGTATATAGGAGACATCTTATTGACAAGGTCAATGAGAGTGCAGTTTTAGTGATTAAAACATTTCAGAATTTGATGAAGAACAGATCAAGGATCCTTGAGTCAATTGTTGGAAAGTATAAGAATGAGATATGTTTTATGGTTGACACTAAATTTATATTTATTGAAGCAGTTGAACCTAGAGTAGAGTTCATAGACCCTCTTGGCTATGAAATTTATGAAACTAAAGTAGAAAAATATGTGAATAGATTTCTTAAGAGCAAGTTGGATATACAAAGCAATAGATTTGGGAATTTTGAGGAGAACTTCAACTCCGCAAAGTCTATTTAGGAAGAAAAATAGTCAAAGAAAAGAGAAGCAAGTACAATTAAGAAGATTCTGAAGGACACATGAATGACAGAACAAGAGTTTATGATTGCAAAGAATATAGTAGCAGCACTTAGAGACATTGGATAAAAGGAATTTTTGTCTATTCCACCCCTATTAGCAGTTAAAACTAGAAATTTGAAGCATAAAGTGAAAGTAGAGCAAGAAGAACAAGAAGTTAGGAAATCTACTAGATCATCTTCAACTCCACCAAGGAAAAGAGTGAAAGAAATAGCTACTAGACTAGGTAAGAGACAAAAGACAATAGTGCCACCAGTACAAAGTAAAATAGCATAAATAAAAGATGATGATGATATTCAAGTGAAAAAGAAGACATGGAAACCAAAGATTGAGAAGGCAAATGAATAGATTATTCATGATGCAGATTTTTCTAAGATGAAAAAATACTATGATCTTTATAACTATTCAGAAAGATTGAATTTGGAGAATGTAGTTGTGAGACATATGATCCTAGTAGATAAGAAGCTTGACACAATTCAAGGTAAGATACTTGATGATTTGTTCAAGAAGCTAGTTAAGAGAAAAAAGAGAGAAACTAAAGAAGACAATAAAATCAAAGAAAATCTTGTAAGAAAACTATGTGATGTCAAAGATGAAGAACATTTTAAAGAAATAATGAAAGAACTTGGGACCCATCTAAGAACAAATAAAAGAACCATTCAGATAATGGGAGGAAACTATGAGGAGATAACAAAGAAATAGAGCAAGCAATAGTAAAAGTAATGACAGCTAGTATTGGAAAACACTCTAGTGCAACAGAGCTAGCAGAATAGGAAGAAGAAGCTGATCATTAGAAGAGTCCCTCTCCACCATCAATTAACATTGAAGATGAGTCAATGCATGTGGAAGGAACTAAGATAACGTTGGATAGTGATGATAATCCTTTTAAAATCTTGAAAACATTGTTGATAATTAGGCCCTAGAAGAACATGACAGATCTATTAAAGAAGGAAAGGAAGAAATGAGGAAAGAGGAACAAAAGCAAGTAGAGAATCAAGCAAGCACAAAAATTAAAGGATAGAAAGAAGCATCTAACAAAGAGAAAATCATTCTTACACCTGAGATTACAAAGAAATCACAAATTGGATCAATATTTGAAAGTTTTGGGAAAGAGGTTGATGATGATGATCAAATGGAATTGATCACATCCCTGAACAAAATAATTGGAAAGAACAAGAAGGTGAACAGCCTTGAAGGATCTTTGCTGGAAATAACACAGAAGTTACAAAGTGTTGTGACTAACCAGATAGCAGAAGTAGACCCACTAGAAAGAGCTAAGAAAGTTATGAATGCATTTGATAATGAGTTCAATAAATTATGAGATATGGCTACAGTGAAGGTTCAGGCAGCCTATGAGGCCAAAATGTTTCATGATATAAGTTAGAATATCAGAAATGATATTAACAATCTAGATGTTTGTATAAAAGACTTGAGAAGGAATTTGGATAGAGGTAAAACTTTGTACATTCAGTGTACAAAATATGAAAACCATGTATCTGAAGTCATTGACAAGATTAAGGCTAAAGAAGCAGAAATTTAGTCAGAGACAAATCTTTTAGTCAGCCCTAATGTGAAGATATTGGATATTGAGAAAAGAATCAACAAAGTAAATGATGAAATGAGGATTCTCAATGATGAAAAGGATAGGAAATTGAAAAGATTCACTCTTCTAAGAGAGCACATTTCAATAAAGATAAGCATTGTTGAAGGACAGTTGGAAGAATGTCTTGCATTGAAGACATCTTTTGAGAAGTTTAGTTTTGCAAACCTTTAAGCATGTGAGATCACATCTTATAGATTGTGTGCACTACTTAGTGTTGTAGATTCCATTAAGAAGGCATGGGAGAAGGAGATAAAGAGCATTAAAGTGAATTTTGCAGATTGTGTTGCAAGCCTACCAGCTCTGCAATTCTGAATCAAGGTATATAACATTTTTTTTTGAGATATTGGTTTTTGGCACCCTTTTTCTTTGTCATTGTTGTCAAAGGGGGAGAGATATATAGTAGAAAATTGATGTATGTATGATAAAGAAGTATATTCCTAGGGGGAGTATAGAATATAGATAAGATTTATGGAGTTTTAAGGACAACGAAGATATATTTTTTGTTATGGCCATAATTTTGAGTTTTGAAGTTTTGAGACTTAGCCAATTTTCGCATATGTTGCCACCAATAGAAAAGGGGGAGATTGTTGGAAATTTGGCTGAGTTAGATATCTAGATGTTGTCATTATGGAAGCATATGATCTACATGAAGACCACATATGACAGAGAGCAAGTATGATAGAGCGCAAAACAAAATTGTCTAAGTATGTGCAGTATTTTCCCAGTGTACCCAAGAGATAGTTTTGATTGGTGATGTCAATTGGAGTAAGTTCAATGCTTGTGCACTTGAACATAGATACTATGATGTATATTGAAGACTCACCTAAGGGCACAAGTTTGTACAATATGTACAGAAGAAGTTATGGTAGTTTTACTAAAGATAATGTTAAGCCGACATGACAGAGGAGAAGGCAGAATTGGTAAAGAGTTAAGGGATTATTTTGTTTATCAAAATAATGTCTTAATAATATAAAGGGATGACATCCTAGATGTTAACCCTTGGGTAAATATGTATTTTGTGTAAATATTTATGTTTTGTAAAGCCGACTGTAAAATTTATTATTCCTAATAATTTGTATAAATGTAACACATATGGAATGCGAAGTATAGAGAAAAGAGATATGATATGTGAATGCAAGTATAATGATATAGAAAAAGATATTGATGTGAAGTTGTGAAAGAAAAACAAGCATTATAAGGTTATTTATCTTACCCTTTTTTAATCAGTAATCATTGTACATTACTTGTTTGGGCAGTGGGCTTATCTTGTAATCATTTGTAATCAGTACTACCAACTCTTAGCAGGGTTGAGGCTTCTAACAAGGCCTATAGTCCCTTAATCAGGACTAAGACACTATATGTATGTAACAGGCTCCTAACAGGGTCAACATCCTTAACATGATACTTTTTATTAGTGGATCTTTGTGGGTACCATCCCCACTGGGGTTTTCCCTTGGCTAGGGTTTCCTCGAGAACAAATAATGTGTTATGAGTTCATTTTCTTTATTGCTATACATGTTATTTAGTTTACTATGTTATGCATGTATTAAGATAATCTGTTATATCCATAATTGGGCAAAAGAAAAAGTTTGCAAAATACTGATTCAACCCCCCCTCTCAGTATTCCCTATTTCTAATAGTCACTAGTTCAAAGATATGGGCACACACATAGAATTGAGTGCCTCATAGCAGGTATGATAGGTGGTATTATCATGTTTGACCATCACCAAAATGGTCTATTGATGGGCTAGGCCCCGATGGTAGCTCGATTGATATCTACTCCTTCTGAGTTGGGATGGGGACAGTGTATGCTTTCCCACATGTTCTCCAAGATGCACGAGATAGTGTATCAGGAGAGTAAGACATTCTCTTCTGGTGCATTAGTTCTTCAGATTTGGGTATGGGAGCACATTCCCATATGTAGGCTGGTATGTCATTCACAAAGAAAGTCGTAGGAGCCCATCATATATATTTATTTTGGATATGTCACATAGGTTTGGATGGGCATTACTAAGTATTGGAGGCATGTCCTTGATGACATGACCTTTTGTATATGTAGACCTTACTTACAGGTTGAGCCTTGGCCTGCTGCGCATTCACAGTTCAGTTTCTTTTGCCAGAGCAGGGTATTGATTGGTAGGTCCACCACTATCCTTGAGTGTTTCCTGATCACACGGGTTTGGAGACAGTATGGTCTTATCCAGGATGCACCATAGGAGCATGCCGCCTATGCATGAATAGACCAAGAGATTGGATTGGGATGGATGAAACACTTGTCTTATGCTCTTTGTACATAGGAGTATAGTGGATATGCGGCAAGAGAGTGGGATTATAGGCCACAGGTTGTAGATGTTGGAGTGATAGATGCTTTTGTTTCTTAGCTAGCGGAGCATCCTATATGTAGGTTCTTAGATCCCATGGAGTCAATACCTTATATGGAGGAGGTAGTGGATGTTACCGGTGCACCAATGGGTTGAGGCTAGAGATGACGTGATGTATAGATTCCTATGTTGTAGCCTACACCTCAGAGGCCTAGAGCTATTATTACTCCCCAAAGACCATCCAAACATATGAGACCACCTCATCCTACTAGTTTTACAGCAGGCAGGCCTATAGTTTTGCAGAGGAGATCCACTAGAGGAAAGCATGGGACACTTGGTAGTATTGGTAGTGCAGATGAGGTACTGGGTGTATGCACCCTAAAATGGTCGCCTAGACTTTGGGCCCCATTTATTCAATTTGTCAAATATCAATTTCCTGAATCAATGCTTTGCAATTTTCAAATCAATTCCTTGATCAAATCGCAATTAAATCAATAATTCAAATATTTCTAAGATTTGATCATTTCATCAATAATTTTATTTAATTAAAAGAAATATTCTCTTTTAAATAAATAAAATAGGCTTATTTAATTAAAAGAAATATCTTAAATAAAATAATCTTATTTAATTAAAACCCCTTTTAATTGAATGATTTTATCTTATTTAATTAAATATTCCTCTTTTTATTAGATAAACTTATCTTATTTATTTAAAAGATAATTCCTCTTTTAAATAAATAAAATCCCCACTTAAAGCAAAATCTGTGATGGAAAAGGAAATAAATCAAATAAAAACAAAACAAAAATCCTTTTCCTGATTCTTTCAATAATTTTATTTAATTGAAAGAAATATTCCCTCTTAAATAAATAAAATAAATTTATTTAATTGAAAGAAATATCTTTTAAAATGAAATAAATTTATTTAATTAAAATCTTTTTTAATTAAATGATTTTATCTTATGATATCTCTCTTTTAATTAAATAATGTTATCTTATTTAATTAATAGAGAATCATTCTTTTAAATAAATAAAAAATCCTCTTAAAGCTCTTTGTGATGAAAAAAGGGAAACAAATAATTAAAAATAAATAAAATCCTTTTTCTCTCCACACTTTCTAAAAAATGATCTTTATTTCCTCTTTTTGGATTTATCCCACATTGCTCTTGAGGATGCATTCTCTTCCACATTTTCCTATATAAGGAGCCCTCTCCTTCTCATTTCAGATCCCAGAATTTTCATGTTATTGTTATACTGCAGGTTTGGAGAGCAATCTTGGAAGAAGCTTTTGAGCACATTTGGAGCTTGGATATTTGAGACTTCTTTCTTCTTGTCTTCTTCTCCCATGCCTTATGGCAATCCATAGTTTAGATTAATATTGCATTCACATAATAGTTTAAATTCATGTTTCTTTTCATAGATTAACATTGTATAAGCATTCATTTCAATAGAATAGTTTATTTCTTGCATTGTTATCATCTAGACTAGTTTCATTTGCATGCAATAACTTGATGATCATGGAGATTAGCATGCTTTCTATTCATCTTTGAATCTTTCATTTCTTGGTGTACTTGCATGGGCATAAGTAGGTCAATCTGAGGGCCTCATATACAAACCCTTGCACTCCACGAATAGAGAGTTGTGAATCGATATTCGAGACCTCATTCTTGAGTGTTCTTGAATGTAATGATTCACAGAAGTGTGACTACTTTCTAGCACATGTTTCATAATGGCATTGAGCATACCATTGAGAATTGCTGGAAACTCAAGCACATTATCCAAGATCTCATTGAGAATGGAAAGCTTAAGGTGGATGGACTAAACACCAATGCTGATCAAAAAACATTTAAAGAGTCGTTGCCTAAGTATGACAAGGGGGAAACCTCTAAACCAAAGGATGGCAAGGCTGTAATCAACTACACTTACACAGTGATAGAACATGTGGTAAACATGCTTGAAGTTGTGGAGCCAAGTGTTAATATGATGAGGAGTAAGGACCTACATGGTTATGACTCTCCCCCTGTCTTTGACAAAGAACCTGTTGTGGTGCTTAGAGGTCATCATTCTAGGTTATCTTCTCAAGCCCTTAATGCTGTTACCAGGAGTCAAAGCCCTATTGTTCTTAGAGGTCCTAGTTTAGGTCCATCCAATAAACCCAAGCAAGTGGCATCCAAGAATGTCACCAAGTCTGCCACTGCTCCCAAACCAAACTACAATCTTGTAGATCAGTTACAGAAAACTCCAGCACAAATATCAATCTTGGAGCTTCTAGAGTTGTCCCCTAGACATAAATAGATCCTTGAGGATGCTTTGCACACAGCAAATGTCCCCAACAACATTGATATAGACCAGTTCCAAGGCATGGTGAATCACATTACTAGCCCACATTACCTATCTTTCTCAGAAGATGATGACAAATCCCTAATCCATCCACACAATCTTGCCCTTCACATTGAAGTAATGATACATAAAACCCATGTCAGGCACGTGTTGATAGATGGGGGTGCTGGGCTAAATATTTGTACTTTAAGTTTGTTAAAAACTTTGGGCTATTCAGAGGAAGTGATCAACACTGAAAAGAAGATCACTATAAAGGCCTATGATGAGGCAGAACGAAGTTCTAAGGGGTTGGCTGTCCTTCCTATCAGGATTGGCCCAGTTGAAAAAGATATCTTGTTCCAAATTGTTGATACTGGACCCCTTGCATACAACATCTTATTGGGTAGACCATGGATTCATGACATGTAGGCAGTGCCATCTACCTACCACCAGTGTGTTAAGTTCCCCTACAATGGAGTAGAAATTTGCATACCAGGGGATAGCACTTTATCAGTTAATTCAATCTTAGCTAATGTTCATGTCCCTCTTAATCAAGAAGCAGAGGATTATCAAGCAACTTTAGTAGACTGTCAAGACAAGTTTAAATCAATAGACCTTGGCATGGGGGGGTATCAACTTGACTCTTTTGCAAAGATGCCTATTTCCCCTAGGTCCTATGGAAAACCTTCACAGGAGATGAAACCATCTTCTTTGGCAATGACACTATTTGACAAGTTTGTGGAATCCTCAATACCAATACAAGATGAAAAAGAGGAAGTAGCTATTCGAGATTGGATATACAAAGAGGAGAAGTACCAGCACAATGAAAATTTCTACCCCTCTCCTAAGTCCTATGGGAGAGGATATACTTTTGTCAAGAAGATGGGTTATCCAAGATATGGCCCTCTTAGTCACAGGTTAGATGCTAGAGCTGAACCACTTAATCATGATCTTTTGGATGTAAATCTAAGAAACCGATTGGCCTAGGCTTTATGAAGAATAACAAGTGCACTGTCCCCATTCCTGATAGGCAGGATAGTGAAGATGACACATAATATGTACTAGATTTGACAAATCAACAAGACATGACAGATGATTGGGTACCTTCAACAAATCTCCTTTGGGGAGATTCCAAAGATTTAACAATTGACAGTCCTCCTATCCTAGCTACGATAGATAGTGACTATATGAATGCAAGATTGACTATGGATAGTGTCTCCATCCCAGCTACAATGGATGGTGATAATTCAAATAATTTGTGATTGAGCAAATTGCTAGAGGAGAGGAAACTCTTCCAAATATTTAGGCTTCTACATCACGAGGCCCCAACAATAATTTAGAAATAGACTCTCATGAGTTTGAATGGGATTCACTCTCAGACGCAATAGTTGACTTGGATATGGATGTTGTCCATGCTTATAGTTCTCAACCGGACATAGCTGATGAGTCATGTGTCATATTAGAAGATTGGAACCCACATGTCGCATTAGTAGATGATTCTTCACTCGATAGGGTAAATTCTGATTTAGACACCTTAGAGGGATACTTGATAGACTCCAATTCTATGGTCACTAGAGATGACATCACCTATATCCTTAATCTTGAACTAGTCATTAACCTACCACTTATTGACCCCAACCTTATTGATTGGTCTCAACATTATCAAGAGCCTCAACTCTTGACATTTCACACTGACTATGAGATCACCTACTATCTAAATGCCATTGAACCTATAGTCTCTTCCACCAGTGAACCAACTACAAGTATGATAGAACCTAACATCAAGTACCTTAGTTACAAGATAAAAAGAAAAGAAAAAAAGAATAAGAGTTCTGATGGCGAAAACCACTGTGTGGCGGTGTCAGAACCAAAAAAAGTAAAAATAAAAGATGTATCCAAGGATGAAAACCTCTCTGAGGCACCTATAGATGAGGTACTTGATAGTCTCCCAAGCTATTTTCAGGACAGATCATCAGTATTGGTTCAACCTATAGAAGCTGTTAATTTGGGCATAGAAGAGGCTCCAAAAATTGTACACTTGGCTAAATCTTTATCACCTCAAGAAAAGAAAGCCTACACTGAGTTCCTCCAAAAGAAGAAAATTAATTTTGCATGGACATATTCAGACATGCCAGGGTTGGACACTAATCTTGTTATGCATCATTTGTCCATAACTCCAGGTGTCAAACCAGTCAAACAAAAGTTGAGAAAAATGCACCCTCATATAGCTCTTCTAGTGAAAGCTGAATTAGAAAAGCTCCTTGGTGTAGGATTCATTAGAGCTATAGACTATGCCGACTGGATTTCCAACATTGTACCTATTTCCAAACATGATAAATCCATCTGAATCTGCACAGATTTTGGAGATCTTAATAGAGCATGCCCAAAGGATGATTTTCCACTTCCTAATATAGACATGATAGTGGACATGATGGTGGGCTATGAGATCTATTCCTTGATGGATGGTTTTTCTAGGTATAATCAAATCAAGATTGATCCTGAGGATTAGGAAAAGACTGCATTCACATGTGCATGGGGTACTTATTGTTGGAACATCATGCCCTTTGGATTGAAAAATGTAGGAGCTACTTATCAAAGAGCTATGACAACCATCTTCCATGACATGATGCATAAGAATATGGAAGATTATGTGGATGACACCCTCGCTAAGTCTAAGAAAAGAGGAACACATCTGGCTAATTTAGAAGTAATTATGGATTGCATGGAACAATTTCAACTAAGATTAAACCCAAAAAAGTGTGCATTTGGTGTTACTTCTAGAAAATTATTAGGATTCATCATTTCAGCCAAAGGGATAGAAGTGGACCCTGAAAAGGTCCAAGCCATTATAGACATGCCACCTCCCAAAAATATCAGTCAAATGAGGAGTCTTCAAGGATGCCTTCAATCCATAAGGAGGTTTATTTCACAATTGGCAAATAGAGCACAACCCTTTAACAAAAACTTGCATAAAGGTGTTCCGTGTGTTTGGAATGAGGATTGCTAGAAGAGCATGGATCAAATTAAGGAATACTTGGCAAGTGCTCCCATTTTAATGCCTCCCATTCCAAGAAAACCCCTCATTTTGTATGTCTTAGCTACTGAATCTTCACTGGGGGCATTGTTGGCTCAATTAGATGAACAAGGGAAAGAAAGGGCCATATATTATATTAGCCGCACTCTTGTTTCTTATGAGGTCAATTATACTAGCATTGAAAAAGGTTTCCTTGCAGTAGTGTTTGCTTCTCAAAAATTGCGACACTATATGCTTGCGCACACCATACACCTCATAGAAAAAATTGATCCTCTCAAATACTTACTCGGTAAAGCTGCTCTCATGGGTAGACTTGCTAAATGGATGATGATTCTTTCTGAATTTGACATAGAGTATATTGAGCGCAAGGCAATCAAAGGCCAGGCTATTGCAGATCAACTGGCTAATTTCCCAATTCAAGATAATATTCCCATTCAAGTCAATTTCCTAGATGAACATCTTATGTACATGACTAAGAGATCTTGGAAACTATTCTTTGATGGTTCCTACATGCAAAATGGTTCTGGAGCTGGTGTGTTGTTTGTCTCTCCACATGGGTACACTATTCCCAAATCTTACAAGTTACTCTTCCCATGCACAAACAACATAGCTGAATATGAGGCTTTAACAAATGGATTAAAAATGGCTATAGAGTGGAATATCACAGAACTACATATCTATGGGGATTCTCAGTTGATCATTAATCAAGTCAATGAGCAATACCAAACAAAAGATGACAAGTTGATACCTTACAAAAAAATGGTTGATTCATTAAGATGGTATTTTACTTTTGTCACTTTTCAACAAATCCCTAGGGCTGAGAACAAAGCAGCTGATGCTATGGCCACCCTTGCTTCACTTCTTTAGTTAGAGGAAATGAGTCCAAATATGAATTCCTAGTGGAAGAGCTACGTTATCCCATTTATGACTCTCAAGAAAACCACCTCATTTGTACCCTTGTCAATCATGAATCCTCTTGCTATGGTGCTATTTACTCATATCTCCATGATGGAATCATCCCTGACACATTTAACTGATATGAAAGAAGAAACCTTGTCCGTAACTCCTCTCGCCATTCCCTCATCTCTGGTGATTTGTATAGGAGGGGTCTAGATGGGACACTTCTTAGGAGCTTAGAAAAGGAGGAATCCGATCAAGCGCTAGTTGACATCCACGAGGGCATATGTGGGGGACATTCTAATGGTCTTTCCATGGCTCGAAGGTTTCTTAGGGTGGGGTACTATTGGCCTACGATGCAGATAGATGTGGTAGCTTTTGCCAAGTCTTGTGAAAAATGTCAGAAACATGGACACCTGATACATGCTCTAGGTAGGGAGCTAATTCCTTCTATATCTCACTGGCCATTTCAGTGATGGGCCTTTGACCTTGTTGGGTAGATTCATCCCAACTCATCAGGTGGACATAAGTTCATTATCACTACTACTGACTACTTCACAAAATGGGTAGAGGCTGTTCCACTTTTTGTTGCCTCAGGCAAGACCGTGTCTTTATTCATTTTAAACCATATCATCTGTCAATATGGAGTACCATCTGAGATCATCACTAACAATGGGGGTCAGTTCAAAAACAAGGACCTTACACAACTCTGCCAAAGATTTAAGATAAAGCAACATTAGTCTTCCATTTACTTCCCGCAAGGAAATGGTCAGGCAGAGGTTTCAAATAAAACCATTTTCAAGATTTTACATAGAACAGTTCATAAGAATGGTAGAGACTGGCACCTACAAATAAACCCGAGCTTGTGGGCCTATAGAATGAGTATTTGTACTACAATTGGGGCTACTCCTTTTTCCCTCACATACGGCACTGAAACAGTGTTACCTTTAGAGGTTGAAATTCCGTCACTTAGAGTCTCTCTCAAAGGTCTAGTTATAGATGAAGACTATCGCGCCATGAGATTACAAGAATTGGAACTTCTGGATGAAAAGCGTAAAGCATCATTTGACCATATGAGGGTCTACCAAAAGCGGATGTCCAAGGCATTCAACAAAAAGGTTTTCCCTAGAGAATTCCAAGTAGGAGATCTTGTCCTGCGAGAGAATCCTAAAAACCAACAAAATAGAGAACAAAAGGGCAAATTCGAACCTAATTAGCTTGGACCCTACATTATCACAGCAAGTTTTGGTACAGGTGCTTATTTACTATCTACTGAAGAGGGGGAGTAGCTCCCTGAGCCTATCAATGTTTTGCACCTGAAGAAGTTCTATCCTTGATGCCCATTCTGTCTGGGGGCATCTTTTGTACATACTTATTGATCCTGAAAAAATTCTAAAAAAATTCATATATGATGCTAAAAAATTTCTAAAAATTAGAAAATGTCCTGAAAAAATTATCATCTTAGTGAAAACCTAGCAATAGGTGCTTTGATGTATCTCAAAAAAATTATATATTCCAAAAATACCAAAAAAATCAAAAATTCAAAAAATTCAAAAAAAATAGAAAAAGTGCCTTGGTGAAAACCTAGAAGCAGGTGCCTTGGTAGCAAAAATACAAAAAATAATAAAAAGTCTTGAAAAAATTCTTCCAAGTGGTGAAAACCTAGAAACAGGCGCTACTTGAGGCCTTTGCACCCCTATTTCTTAGCATGCATCCTCGACACTTAGCCTTTCTCCATCATACCTTGTCCTTGTTGCCTTGGTTTGGAATTGGTCTTTGTCTTTGTCTAGGGGGCATCACTGTGTTAGCTTTGGTCTCTTGGATATGCTTGTCTTTAGGACACCTCACAAACGGTGTTTTTCAACACCAACCCAACTGTGTTTTTCAACACAACCCCCGACATCGAGTGTTTTTCAACACTTATCAGTTTGGTCTTATCCAGTTTGGTCATAAGATCTTACCTGCTAAGCAAGCATTTGATCCTTATCCTCAGAACTCAGTATCAATTTACACACTTAAATTTTTAAATGCAACACTTAATGCTTGAGATATGTCATGATTTTTTTTTGTGTCCTAACTGTTATTGATTTTCATTGAATGTCCTTGTCTAATAAGTCTCTCCATGATGCATCACTAGAAGACTTGGGACATGGGGCATGTTTTTATTTGCTTTCTGCTTGTGGGTGTTGTCTTGAACCTCTTCTGTGTCTCTTGTTGTCTCCTTGACACACTTAGGAGATTTAAGGCATCATCCTTGACTATTTTTTTGCACAACCATTCTCATGGTCATCCCGGCATTTATGCCTTGATGCGAGCATGGTTTTGCTACATTAAATTGGGTAAGCTAACATTGTAGTCATCTTGACCTTTATGTCTTTGATGCTCATGTTAGAATCTTTCCACATTCCAATCCGATATAAATCACATTCATATCTTCATAGTTGCATTTTTGACTAGTGTTGATTGTGTGATTGTCTGATGTCCGGTAATAATGGCCCTACGATGAAAATAAGTTATTTTACATTCTCTAATGAATGATGAACACAAAAATCATATGTTACCCTATTGCAAGTACACCTTTGCATTTTCATGTAGCTTGCATTATTTAGACTTCATGTTAAATTTGCACTTTTAGGCTGCATTATGAGTTTGAGAGGGTTTCCTTCATCTTTCTTGTGGACTTTTCATCAACTGTGGTCACATTTTGATCTTCATTTCCTTACCTTCTTTCGTGATCTCAATCAAAATTCCCTATCTTAAACAGTTGATTGATTTTGGGGCATCTTCTTTTTGGAGGCAAATTCTCTTTCTTCTCTCCATTTCTTTCCATTTCTTCCAAACTTCTATCTTCCATTCGCTTTCACCCCACTTCTTTTCTTCTAATTCAACCTTGGGGCATAATCTTTCTTGCTGATCTACCTTGGTTCTGTGATTTTTTTTTTTTTTAATCTTTCATCTTATGTCAAGAACCTTATGTTTAGTTCGATTTGATCAAATTTATCAATTTAATATTTCTTCTCTATCTCATTTTGATTTCAATCACGAGGGGGCAGTACCTACCAAACTTCAATGCTTGATTCAGCTTTATCAAATTTATCAATTACTTCTTTTGGGGCAACCTTGCTTGAGATTCTTATCTCTTATTTGAGACTTGACAATTACCTATTCACAGGTGTTGGCCTTGCCTTTTTCAGTCTGCTTATCTATGTCCTGATGTGTTCCCATCCGTCGAACACACATCTGGGTTGTTTTGTGATCCCAAATCGATCTCACACTTCAATTCCATTCTTTGACTGCATGTGATCCCGAGTCAACCTCACATTAGTCAAAGAGGGGCAAATGTATGCACCCTAAAATGGTCGCCTATACTTTGGGCCCCATTTATTCAATTTGTCAAATATCAATTTCCTGAATCAATGCTTTGCAATTTTCAAATCAATTCCTTGATCAAATCGCAATTAAATCAATAATTCAAATATTTCTAAGGTTTGATCATTTCATCAATAATTTTATTTAATTAAAAGAAATATTCTCTTTTAAATAAATAAAATAGGCTTATTTAATTAAAAGAAATATCTTAAATAAAATAATCTTATTTAATTAAAACCCCTTTTAATTGAATGATTTTATCTTATTTAATTAAATATTCCTCTTTTTATTAAATAAACTTATCTTATTTATTTAAAAGATAATTCCTCTTTTAAATAAATAAAATCCCCACTTAAAGCAAAATCTGTGATGGAAAAGGAAATAAATCAAATAAAAACAAAACAAAAATCCTTTTCCTGATTCTTTCAATAATTTTATTTAATTGAAAGAAATATTCCCTCTTAAATAAATAAAATAACTTTATTTAATTGAAAGAAATATCTTTTAAAATGAAATAAATTTATTTAATTAAAATCTTTTTTAATTGAATGATTTTATCTTATGATATCTCTCTTTTAATTAAATAATGTTATCTTATTTAATTAATAGAGAATCATTCTTTTAAATAAATAAAAAATCCTCTTAAAGCTCTTTGTGATGAAAAAAGGGAAACAAATAATTAAAAATAAATAAAATCCATTTTCTCTCCACACTTTCTAAAAAATGAGCTTTATTTCCTCTTTTTGGATTTATCCCACATTGCTCTTGAGGATGCATTCTCTTCCACATTTTCCTATATAAGGAGCCCTCTCCTTCTCATTTCAGATCCCAGAATTTTCATGTTATTGTTATACTGCAGGTTTGGAGAGCAATCTTGGAAGAAGCTTTTGAGCACATTTGGAGCTTGGATATTTGGGACTTCTTTCTTCTTGTCTTCTTCTCCCATGCCTTATGGCAATCCATAGTTTAGATTAATATTGCATTCACATAATAGTTTAAATTCATGTTTCCTTTCATAGATTAACATTGTATAAGCATTCATTTCAATAGAATAGTTTATTTCTTTCATTGTTATCATCTAGACTAGTTTCATTTGCATGCAATAACTTGATGATCATGGAGATTAGCATGCTTTCTATTCATCTTTGAATCTCTCATTTCTTGGTGTACTTGCATGGGCATAAGTAGGTCAATCTGAGGGCCTCATATACAAACCCCTGCACTCCATGAATAGAGAGTTGTGAATCAATATTCGAGACCTCATTCTTGAGTGTTCTTGAATGTAATGATTCACAGAAGTGTGACTACTTTCTAGCACACACTGGGTATGCAGCAGGATGTAGGTGTTGGTCCTGATCCTACACAGGTTGATACAGATTTTGATTTGGGAGAAGAGGTGAAATGCCACAAGGCATAGGGAAGAGGTTGTGGATTAGCCTACTGGGGACACAAAGATGCATGTTGCAGAGATAGATCCTACTTTAGCATAGACTCCTTAGGAGATGATTAGGTGATTGACATTAAAGATTAGGGACTTGAGATTGTAGAGTGCCTGACTTGAGGAGCGGCTCATGGAGGTTGAGAGGCAGCGATTAGAGCTATGGGAGGAGAATAGGAGATTGCAGGTAGAGGTGACTTATCAGCTGGCACAGAGTGCCTATTATGTCTTTGCATATTATGTTGTTGTACCAGTTGCTCAAAGAGTACCTACATATTCTTAGTATATGATAGCTTTAAAGGGAGCCAGGGCACCATGAGCTGAGGTAGTGCCAGATGCACTACCACCACCTCCATTGGATGTAGAGGATCAGGCAGATAGCTGATCTGTCTAGGTTTTTGATATTTTTTGTCATTTTGTCCATAGATACTAATATGATCTGATAGCTCACATGAGCACATTCTTTTGTACCTTGTACCAGTAGTGCACCCCTGACTATTTTGGTTATATGATATATATGAGATCGAGGTTTTGGTTATGAATTCATTTGTACTTGTCGATTTGATTTATGATGATATCATGTGATGTAAATGCTTTGAGTAGTGTAGAATGTATGTAATATGCAATGCAATGATTTCTTTCAAATGTATGGATTTATGCAAATGTATGATTTTGATTATGCTATGCAATGATAAATGCACATGAATGTAATGAAATTCAATGTAATGGGATGAATATGATATGTAAATGTAATTATACACATGATATGTTGTGTAGGTATTGATGAAGACAAGTACTCGGTCACTTTTCAAAAGGATGTCTAACCCAAGATGGTGACTGCTTGCGGTTTTGTGAGGAAACCTTTGTGTGAGATTCATCTCTTGTAAGATGTTTAACACTATTTGAAGAATCATTTAAGCATTCAATTTTATTCAAAAATTGTGAGATCATGCAATCATGCAAACTGCAAAATGACATGCAGAATGAAATGCAAACCTAAGACCTAGGACCTAGTCACTAATCATTGTCTGTTGTTTTCATCATTGAATTTTTTTATTAGGTAACCAGATAAATCAATACATCATCCACTAGTTTAGGAAACTATGAATATATGAATATTAATTTGTATGCATAAAAATAAATACAACACCCATTGGTCATACAACCATGGACATATGAATATTGATTTTTTTTTTCAGAATGTCAGATTAGATATAAGCACCAAGGCATAAATGCCAGGATGACCTTAATATCATCATCATGTCCATTTTGATATAGAAATTTGTATAAGAATTAGAACATAAATGTTGTGATGACTTGAATACGCCTTGAGATACAAACACATCAAGCAATCAAGAGATCAATCTAAATCCATTGTGAATTACCCATAGTGACCCTTTATTGTTCACATCATTAGGTAAGATCGTGTTTCATAGTAGGAGTAAGAAATCACTCAAAAAGACAATAGTTAGATCAAAATTCCTTGAATTGTCTGGGTATCAATGGTCGAGGTACTCATGGCCATCCAATACAAGATGGAGGCTCTTACAGAGGGACACCCTTTCAATCCAGAATTTTCAAAGTTGTTAGATTTTCACATACAAGCAGAAGACAAAGAAAATATTATGCCCCTAGTCATCACTCTCTATATCCTATAAAGGACATCATCAAAAAGTTTGAAAGGACACAATATGCAAAAATCTCAATGCGAATCAGTAAGAATACAAGGAAATAAAAGCATGAAGCAAAGATTGTGTTCAGTTTGTTTTGATGTTTGTTTGTGTTTGATTACAAAATCCTTTCTCGTAAGGAGACAGACTAACTGACTCAGATGTAGCTTCAAAGGACCTTGACTGGACATGACTCGTCTAAGATACTGAGGACCATATGATATGACATTGATTTCCCCCAAGTTTGAAACTTTGATAGGATACAAACGCTTTGCCGATTGGTGTATAGACTGACTTTATTGAAAATAGGAATGTGGAAACAAATCAGGAGGTATGTATAAACTAAAGCAAGATTGAAAGCTGGAAAACACCAAGATTGTGCTGATAGATGGAGCATTTTGAACAAGTGACACCTATTTGCTAGGTTTTCACCATCTTGGTAGAGATTCTATTTTTTCTACCAAGGCGCTTGTTTCTAGGTTTTCACCAAGGCACTTTTTCTTTTCTCATTTTTTTGTATTTTTCATTTTTTCAATTTTTTTGTACTTTTGATATTTTTTGAGTTTTTTGTGAATCATCAAGGCACCTATTGCTAGGTTTTCACCAAGATGTTCATTTTTTTAGGACTTTTTCAGATTTTTATGATTTTTTAGGACATTTTTTAATACTGAATGCCTTAGGCATAGAATTTCTTCAGATGCAGAATGTTGATTGGTTCTCGGAGTTGTTCTCCTTCAGTAATTAAGAGTTGATAGGCTCTAGAGCCAAAAGTAGTAGTGATTATAAAGGGACCTAGCTATTTGGGTTCAAACTTCCCTTTGTGCTCTCGATGTGATTATTTTTAGGATTCTCTCTCAAGACTAGATTGCCAACCTAAAATTATCTATGTCTAACTTTCTTATTGTAGCCTCTAGACATTCTTTTTTGATATACTCTGAGATGATCATATGCTGCTTGTCTGCGCTCATCTAGTAGTTCAAGTTCTTGCAACCTAGACACTCTACAGTCATCATCAGTTACTAGACCATGCATTTTGATTCTTAGTGATGGGATTTCAACCTCAATAGGCAGTACCACTTTAGACCCATAATCTAAAGTGAAAGGTGTAGCCCCACTGGGCATTCTAATACTTGTTATGTAGGCCCAAAGAGCTGGATTGATCATGAGATGCCAGAATCAGATTGTTTTATTAATTGTGTGGTGCAAGATTTTCAATAGATTCTTGTTGGAAGCCTCTTCTTGTCCATTCCCTTAAGGATAGTAGATAGATGACCAATGTTGTGTAATCTTGAATTTGACACATACATCATCTAAGTCTCTATTATTGAATTTTCCACCATTATTTGTGACTATAGAGTGTGGAATACCATACCTACATATGATGTAGTTTAGAATGAACATGGAAATTTGTTTGCCGGTTGCTTGACTCAAAGGGACTACTTCTACCCATTTTGTGAAATAGTTTGTAGCTGTAATAATATGGGTATGTCCATTAGAAGAATCAGGATGTATGGCTCCTATAAGATCAAATGCCTATTGGTGAAAAGGCTATTGTGTAGTAAAGGTACTTAGATCTCTCCCTGGTGCATGAATTAAGTTACCATGTACTTGGCACTTTTGACAATTCTTAGCAAACTTGATTGCATCTTTTTCCATTTCAGGCCAATAGTACCCAGCCCTAATAAGTTTTTGAGCTAGTATTAAACCGTTTGAATGTGATCCACATATACCTTCATGGACTTCCTCTAATGCATGTTGAGACTCTTCCCATTCTAAACATCTAAGGAGTGTACCATCTAGACCTCATTTGTACAGATCATTACCAATGATGACATACTAGGATGCATTGTGGATAAGGTATCATTTCTCATGGTGGTTGAAGGTATCAGGAATGATTTGGTCTTGGAGATATGAGAAAAGGTTTTTGTATCTAGATGAATCATGACCAATAACAATGCAGATCATGCAGGTTTCAGGGGAATCATATGTAGGATAAGATAGTGCTTCCACCAGGAACTCATAGCGTAGCTCATGTTTGGGCTGCTGTAATAAAGATGATAGTGTTTCCATATCATTAGCAGCTTTGTTCTCTATTGTAGGAATCGATTCAAATTTGATAGATATGAAGTATTTCTTTAGATCATCTACCATTATCTTGTATGGGATTAGCTTTCCATCTTTCATTTGATACACATCATTGACTTGGTGTATTACAAGTTGTGAGTCTCCATGAATGTGTAACTCTGTTACCCTCCATTCAATTTCTATCTTCATGCCATTAAGAAGGGCTTCATATTCAAAAATATTGTTTGTGCAAGGAAACTTTATTCTCAATGCTTTAGGGATCGAGTATCCTTGAGGAGTGATGAACTATATGCCTGCTCCAGATCCATTATGTGTATAGGAGTCATTAAAGAATAACTTCCATGCTCTAGAAGAAAGATTCATGATAGAGGAATCTAGGAATTCCATTTGCATTGGTGTATCATCAAACAATGGTGCATCAGCTAGTTGATCAATAATAACTTGGCCCTTGATAGATTTTCTTTCAAAATATTCAATGTCAAATTCACTTAATAGCATCACCCATTTAGCTAATCTACCTGCGAGGGAAGCTTTTCTTAGTAGGTACTTGAGTGGATCAGTCTTAGCTACCAAATGTGTGGTATGAGCTAACATGTAATGTCTCAGTTTCTATGATGCAAAGATGATAGCTAGACAAGATTTCTCAATCATGAAATAGCTCTTCTCATATGCTACTAATGTTCTACTGATATAGTATATATCTTTTTCCTTCTTGTTCTCATCATGTTGTCCTAGTAATGCCCCCAGTGATGTATCTATGGAAGAGAAATATAAGATCAATGGCTTCCCTTGAATAGGAGGCATCAAAATAGGAGGATTTGATAGATATTTCTTGATATGATTGAAATTATTTTCACATTCCTCGTTCCATGCAAAAGTCACACTCTATGTAATGTCTTTGTGAAAGGTTCTGATATGTCTGCTAGCTGAGTTATGAAGCATCTGATAGATTGTACTCTCCATTGTAATGTTCTCATTTGGATGATATTCTTGGGAGGTTTCATCTCCATGATAGCTTTAACATTTTCTAGATCTACTTCAATTCCTTTCTTTGAAATAATGTATCCTAAGAGCTTTCCAGAAGTGACACCAAAAGTACACTTCTTAGGGTTTAGTCTAAGACTAAACTTCTCCATTCGATCTAGTATTTTTCTCAAATCATTTAGATGTTTAGATGTTATCATAGATTTAGCCAAGGTGTTTTCAACATAATCCTCCATAGTTCGATGCATCATGTCATGGAAAATAGATGTCATAGCTCTCTGATATGTAGCACCTGCATTTTTGAGACCAAATGGCATGACATTCCAATAGAAGGTACCCCACACACATGTGAAAGTAGTTTTCTCTTAATCCTCTAGAGCGATTTTTATTTTGTTGTATCTAGAAAAACCATCCATTAAAGAATACATCTCAAAGCCCGTAGTCATGTCCACTATCATATTGATATTTGGTAATGGAAAATCATCCTTAGGGCATGCCTTGTTTACATCTCTAAAATCTGTGCATACTCTTATAGATTTATCTGGTTTTGATACAGGAACTATGTTAGAGATCCATTCTACATAATCAATAACTTGGATGAATCCAGATTTTAGTAGTTTCTCTAATTCAGCTTTGACCAAGAGTGCAACATGTGGATGCATCTTTCTCAATTTTTTCTTAACAAGTTTGACTCTTGGAGCTATAGATAAATGGTGAATTATAAGATTAGGATCCAACCCTGGCATATATGAATATTTCCATGCAAATTTGATCTTCTTTTTTGTTAGGAATGTAGTAAATGTTTTCTTTTCTTCTTCTGATAAGGATTGTGCTACATGGATCAACTATGGTTCTTCTACTATTCCCAAGTTGATAGATTGAGTGGGTTCAATCAGTATTGGAGATCTGTCCTGTAAATGACTTGGAAGGACATCAAATATCTCATCCTTAGGTGCCTTAGAGAGGTTTTTACTTTTGAATACGTCTTTTATTTTTACTTTTGTGAGTTCTGAGACTGCCACAAAGTGGTTTTCACCCTCAGACCTCTTTTTATTTTTATTTTTATTTTTATTTTTATTCTTTTGACTAAGATACTTGATGTCTGACTCCATCCTTCTAATGCTTGGTTCACTGATGGAAGTCATCATAGGCTCAACTGCATTAAGGTAGCAAGCAAGGGCATAGTCATTTGGAAAGGTATAGATACCTTGGCTCGAATTTGTGGAGGTTTGGTCAAGAAGTTTGGGATGTTGGATAGTCAAAGAGAGGAAGGATTGGGAAATAGTGTTCACAGATATGGATCTGTCATCATTGGTCCTAACCCAACTCTTGAGTTTGAAGGTGATATTACAACTCAAAACATTCAATTTGTGAATAGGCTCAATTTCATTTTGGGAGTCCACTTCAACCATTGGTGGACCGAACTTGTTAAGTTCATCACTTTTCTCTAGACTTACATTGGGTTTAGGTGCATATTAGTGAATAATATCAATATTTTTTTCTATGATAAGCTCATCTTCCTCTGGAATGACCCCCCCATTCATAGTCATTGGATTCCTCATCTATGCCTCTAGGAAATTTGAGAATGTGTGTGAAATTAGGATGGATTCCCCAAGAAGGGTTTCCTTCTGATTCTGATTTGAAATCATACTCATGAGAGTCTATCTTAGAATTGCTATGTTGTTCCAATTGTTCAACTGTCTAGATAGTTTCAATTGATTCCTCTTGTTTGATTTTAGTAGTAGGTTCTTGTGTTTCTACTACATTGATATTCTCTTTAGGTTTCTCTTCATCTTTAAGGAGGTCTTTTATTTCTTTAGGAAAATGCTCATAAGGAATGAGCTCATCAGTGGTGTTTGAATCATCACTGTCAGATTGTAGTGTTTCTTCCTTTAGTTGAATTGTTGTTGATGGTTCAATCTGTTCTAAGACATGTCAAAAGTTTTTTATAAGATAGAAAAGGCTTCTTCTGATATCCTAGACCTATTGTATTCTTATTTGTTCAGCCACGATGATAAAGAGGTGATAGAAGACCTTTACCTTGTAGTCCTAGAGGTACTTTTCTAGTGTATCCCATTTTTGTGATTAATTTATCCCCTAGTCCATATGACTTCTGAGGAATTTTTCTTGAAGTGGAATCACATTTTTGGACTGATTGGGATTGAGACTCATCCTTGTACAACCATGCAAGCATGGATTCTTCTTCCTCAAACTCTTGTTTAGATACTTGCTCTGTGACAAAGCTTCCATTAAATATGACCTAGGATTCTTTAGCTGTGAGTTTCACTTTGTCAGAAGGTTGTCCATAAGATATTGGGGACAACGGGAGAGATGTGAGAGATAAAATAGGTTCCATTGTGTATTCTACCATGCCATTGTCTTTGATTTTGACTTCTTTAGAAATTTATTCTATCTTGGATGTTGATGCAATGTCTAGTTTCTTAGTGGAAGATTCTTTGTTATTAGGAATAAGTTTATCAACACTTTCTTTCAATGCATTGCAAGTTGTAGATAGGCCAGCTGGAATCATTACCTCTACTCCTTCATAAGGAAATTTCACACAATGATGGTATGTGGAAGGAATAGCTAACATTTCATGTATCCAGGGTCTCCCTAGAAGAATTTTGTAAGCCAAAGGTAGATCGAGAACTTGACATGTGATATCTCTGATAACTGGACCTATTTTGATAGGTAAGACAATTGTTCCTTTGGAAGATCTTTCTTGTTCATCATATGCCTTGATAGTTATCTTCTTTTTAGGATCAATGGAAGCTTCTGACAATCCCAGTTGTGTGATCAAGTTGTAAGAAAAGATTTTTAGACCAGTGCCCCCATCTATCAACACGTGTTTGACTCTATGGTTTTGGATCAAGAATTTAATGTGTAAGGGCTGGTTATGCGGATGACTCAATGAATTATCATCTTCCTTTGAAAAGGAGATATACTGGGGAGATGTCAGATGACCAACCATAGTCTAGAATCTGTCTAAATCAAGGTTGTCAGGAACATTGGATCCAAGCAAAGCTTTGTCTAGAATGGCCCTATGAGCAGGAGATATCCGAAGCAACTCAAACATGGATATTTTTGCATTTGTATGCTGGAGTTTTTGGACAATACTATATGATGTTGGCCTCATGTCTTTAGGATTTGATGATTTAGAGGAAGTCTTCTGTTTAGAAGTAGATGAAAGATTAAAAGGCACCTTAGGGACATTTGATGAATCTAAATTTTGTCCTTGTAGATACGCTTGAGCTTGTGATCGAGTAACTACATTTTTTGATTGATTATCTCTATCCTTTCTTACAATTGTGATGACATTGCAATGCTCAGATAGGAATGGTTCAACCATATTTATGACAGCATTGTTTCCAAAGTAGGCAAAATTAACTTTAGCACCCACATTAGGCTGAGAAGATGAATCTCCTTGACCATGCTTCGAAAATGGTTCTGTGAATGCTATATGATCATTATTTCTTTTATGATTGTTAATTAGGATTTCTCCATTATCAATTTTGTCTTGGATGATGTGTTTCAAGTGTATGAAGTTATTGGTTTTATGACCCTTATTGCGATGGAAGTCACATAAATCATTCTCTCTCCACCATTTTGGTTTAGGTTCAGGATCAAATACTTTTATCTCAGGTAAGGTGATGATGTTGTTGGCCAACAGAGTTTTCATGGTGGATTCCAAGGACTCTCCAAGAGGAGTAAACTTGCATTTAGGATCTGTAGCCTAAGGTTTATAGTCAAATGGCTTCTTGTTTGACTTTATTGCTTTTTCCTCTAAGGCTTTGATAGCTTGGGTGCCAACATTGAGATTGAAAGTGGGTGCCTTAGATGGGGCACAGATAGTATCAACAACACCATATGTAACAATGCCTTTATTCTTGTTCTAGTTTTTTCCTTTGTCTTTAGAACTAGATTCAGATTCATACTTGTCTTTTTTAAGTGATATGTCTCCTTTTTGTACAAGTACTTTCTCAATTTTGATTGCATTTTTTACCATTTTATCAAAGGAGGTATGATTTTGCATTTTCAAATGGTAGTTGATTTATGGAACAAGGTTGTTGATGAAAATTTCCATCTTAGTTTTTGGAATAGGTCTAGCATATAGAGAAAAAAATTTCCTCCATCTTTTGAGAAAAGTCAGGAATGGTTTGCCTGAGTTTTGTTTCAAATTGTAAATGTCGATCATGGTGACCGGATGCTAGATGTTGTAGGAGTATTTTTGATAAAATGGTTTGATTAACTCCTCAAAAGTTTTGATTATTGGAGGCATTTTTTAGAACTAATGAATAGCTGACCCTCCCAGAGATTGAGGGAAAGGATGCATTAGGTAGGTTGGTTCATGCAAGAAATCCATAGATTAAGTACATAATTCTATGACATGATCTTGAGGATCAGAGTTTCCATCGTACTTATCATATTTAGGCATCTCCACTCTTTTTGGGAATGGTGGCATGTACAAGTCTTTATCAAATGGAAAAGGGCATAGAGCCTCCAAGGAAAACTCCTTAGGTTCCTTTTCTTTTTCTAGCTTGTTGAGCTTGACTTGCATGACATGCATCTATTTCATCATGGCTATAATAGGATTTTCTTCCTCCTGTGTGATGATATCTTCAACATTAAAGTTTGGAGGAAGTTTAGCCCCATGGCGAGCCAACTCTAGGAAGTATGCCTCTCTATCTTCTTTCAAGAAATGCCTCATCATTTTATTGAAGTTATCATCATTTTGATATTGAGAAATTTTAGTAGGTGTGGGTTCCTGATCCACACCATGTTGTGATTGATGTCCTTGGAAACCTTGGCTTGCACCTCCTCCTTGAGACATAGTGTTGTTAGGAGAACTACGAGGGATTGATTGAGGAGGAGTTGTTTGATGACTTGTGTGGATTGATGTAGGAGGAGTGACGTAACCACCTATCAAGTAAAGATTGCCAAGAGTGTCTTCTATAAATTTAGTTGTGTTGAAAGGTTGATGAAATGTCTCAGAAATCATAGAAGATGTGGCTGAAGAGAGTTTGGGTTTTTCTCCTTGTTTTCGCTGTGATGAAGCTCTAGTTTCCACCATAACCTTGGGTGAATCAAAAGAGCAAGATGAAGACAACTGAAGAATGACTTGATTCAAGAAGATCGAATGATGCACCCTTGTCAATATTGGATTGATTGAAGATTAGATTGGACGTAAATGAAGGATACTGTGCCCTAGTATTATGGGTAGACACCCAAAGGATGGAGGACAAGAGCTCACAACACTTAGCTATTTTGTTGAAGATTGAATTGAAGATAATTTTGACAAGGTTTTGACACATGATGAAATCAAGGTCAAATCGATAAATCAAAGGGCTAGATTAGACTCAAGAGACCACTTCGGGTTAATAGATTGTATTTTTCTATTTGTTTTTCTATGTTCCCGACACAATGATTTTTTTGACAAAATATGGAAGTTGGTTGTAAAAACTAGATTTTTGACAAATTTGGCAAGTTTCTGGAAATTTTTCAAAATTCTCATACAACTTTCTCCAAGCTCATATGAGTTTGGGTAGGCTCTGGCACAACAATTGAGAAGACTCGTATGACAGTTGACACC
Source organism: Chamaecyparis obtusa (assembly GCA_027943335.1). NCBI lineage: Eukaryota > Viridiplantae > Streptophyta > Pinopsida > Cupressales > Cupressaceae > Chamaecyparis > Chamaecyparis obtusa. The sequence goes on along the minus strand of BSBK01003473.1, from coordinate 2,080,222 downwards.
AGGGTTTAATTTTCTTGACTTTTCCTGACAAAACTCGTACGAAAATATACAAGCTCTCATATGACAATCTAGGGGTTCTGATATGACTTTTGGTGGAAACTTGTACAAGTTTTTAAGACTTTGGGATGACTTTGGACTCCAGAAAGGAATTTTGCATCAGATTTTGTAATTTTTCAATTTTTAGAATCAGTTTGTTTGTAATATTTTCTCTGTTCAGGTTTGCAAATTCATGTAATAGTTCGTGATTGTTCTTTTCCAAAGGACCCAATAGATATCAAACATGTAGAATAGCAAGAAAAGGAAGCAGTCAATCATCTGAAAACAATGAACAAGGGAAAAAGAAACCTTGCACATGAACAAGCAATAGTGACTTATTGTGCTAATCCCTAGGAATGCTACTTGTGTATGTTCTCAAAAGTTTTTCAATAATGCATATAGTCCTAGAAAATGAAATTTTTTGCCTTGATAGGGTTTGTAGTAATGGTCCGACTCTGCAAATTTTGTGATCTCGAGGGAGAACTCCAATCCAGGCATACCGGGGTTTTGACATAGTCTGAGAATTTAATCAATCAGGAGCTACTAGGGAGATCTGACAACCCAACAAGAGACCACACTTGTGGATATTTCTTTCACAAAGACATTTATATAGCAATTGTTGCTACTTTAATCACCCAAAAATGGTCATCTACACTATTAGCCCCTTGCTAGCATTATTTTCTAAAATCATCAATTGCTTATTCTTGATCAAATCCTAGTTCTATCATTTATCCGATTATTTCCTATGGGCTAACCATCTTATCCTAAGTCTTTATTTAATTAAAAGGAGTTTCCTCCTCTTTTATTAAATAAAAATCCCCCCACTTTTCCTCTTATCCTAAGTTGCACAAATAAAGCATTATTCTTATTTTATAAAAAGAAGAAAAGCACTTTTTGTCTCATATGGACACAAAATTCAACTCTTATTTTCTCATTAGAGGATACTTGTGCACATGGATTTCTCCTCTTTCAAAGCTCCACCCTTGATTAAATCTTTTGCCTCTTAATATCCATGGTCCATTCTTTCTCATTTCTTATAAAAGGAGAGCTCTCTTCTCATTTTAGGATCCATCTTTTGAATACTAACCTTATGCTACAGGATTGCTTGGAGACTTTGGAGCTTTTTGAAGACATTCTTGCATCCATCTTTCATTTCTTGCATCATAGTTTCATATTTATGCTTTCCTAGATTAGCTTCATTTCTATGCTCTAGATTGGCTCACATAGATTAATTAGCTTGGATTGTAACACTTGCATCTTTCTTTTTCATAGCTTAGCTTGCATTCTCATTTCTAGTATAGTTTCATTTCATTCTCATATTGATTCTTGAGGATATTGGCATTCTTGCCCTTGTCTCCATTGAATCTCCCATTGCATGGTTTTCTAGTAAGGTCATAGGCTTAATAGGTCTAGCTGAGAGCACACTTAATATCCTTGCACTCCATGCCTAGGGAGCTCTAGGTCATTTTTCAAGGTTTCCCATTCATGGATTCCCTTGAAAGCAAAGACTTAGAGAAGTGCACATTCTAGTGTGTACATTTTTGGCACCCACCGTGTGTTAGGAATAAGGTGTCTCAACCTTGGATAATTCCTATTCTTATTATTTGTTTTGTAAATGTATTTTTTGCAAATAATGTAATTAAGTGTGAGTGTACATGTCTAGTTGGCATGTTGATGTGTCACTCCACTTGATGTGTCGACATCTTGTGCGTAAGGAGATCATGACTGAAATGGTCATGATAGATTCCTATGACGTGTAAGAACTATTTAAGGAATGTGCTATGATAGGTGTAAGAGCATCTTATGACTTGGGCCTATTTGGATGCCCAAGAAGAAGTGGTTGGTGTGTGTAAGAGAATATGCCAAAAATAGGTTGGTATGATAGATTCTCTTACACTTCTCTTGTGACCGTTATTTTTGGCAGATTCTATGACAAGCTGTCATAGTCTATTCTAGGGATGGACACCTATTCTTGGGATTGCATGTAACAACTGTGTACATGTGGCTTTGTGCATGGGTCTTAGTGGTTGTGCCTATTTTTGGGTCCAGAGGAGTCTATATATATGATGTTGCTCCTATGGGAGAGATATAACAAAAATTTAAGTCTTATTGGCTTTGTCTCTCATTTTCTGAAAGAACTTGCATTGCAAGTGTATTGTAATCTTTGTGTTGAAGATAATACATTGTGCAGGTTTTGGAGTGCGGGGGTTTTTTACCGAAAGGTTTTCCCCAGGGTATATCATTGTGTCATTCTCTATTTTTTTGTATGTATGGTATGTGGTTGCAATATCTTTGTTAAAGTAGTTAACGAATCTGAAATTGTAAGGATTTATAAGAATTTGCACAATACTCTCCTATAGAGATTAGCGTAGGAAGCTGTTTCCACACCTGAGTTTCCTTACAAGTGGTATCAGAGCCTGATCAACTTTTGATCCTAGTTGTTGGGTAGGGTTTTTTGAGCTAATCTCAAGTTGAGTGGGAGTTTTTTGTAGAGCATTTTGAATCTTATTTGTAGATTGAGATGGAAAGTTCATCATATGGAAGAATGGAGGCGGAGAAATTTAATGGCACTAATTTCAAGTTGTGGAAACTCAAGATGGAAGACATGTTGGAAGATCATGACCTATGGGAAGTGACTTCAAGTGCTACAAGACCAGCAACTATAGCTCAAGCAGATTGGGATATCAAAGACCGTAAAGCTAAGGGTCTCATAAGACTCTATTTAACTGATGCAGTTCTTCTGAATGTTCTAGATGAGAAAATCACAAATAGTTTGTGGGAAAGACTTGTGGCCATGTATGAGGCCAAATCTCTGGTGAACAAGTTGTTCCTGAGGAAGAAGTTGTACTCTTTTTGAATGGAGGAAGGTGGATCTTTAATGGATCATTTAAATGCATTTAATCTGCTGGCTGCACAATTGACATCAGCTGGTGTCAAGTTAGAGGAGGAGGATCGTTGCTACACAGTTTTGTGTTCTTTACTAGATTCATGGGACCATCTTGTGATGGCTCTCAGAAGAACTTTAGTCACCTTCAAAATGGATGATGTGGTGTCTTCGTTGCTATCAGAGGAGATGCGGAGAAAGGCTTCCATTTCGGAAAAAGAAGCCCTTGCTGTTCGTGGGAGATCCACTGAAAGAGGGAAGAAAAATGACAATAAGTCTGACAATAAGGGTAGATCCAAATCTCATGGGAAGTCAAAGACTTCAAATAAGTCCAAGGAAAAATGTTGGAACTATGATAAATCTGGGCACTTCCGTAAAGACTGCAAAGAGCTGAAGAAGAAGAAGAAAGGTTTAGATTCAGCTTCAGAAAGAGCTCAAGAAGATGGCGATGCACTCATCATAGCTTTGGCAGCCCATGCATCTGATGATGTGTGGTTGGTTGAATTGGGTGCATCTTTTCACATGACCTCTCATCGAAACTGGTTCTCAAAATATGAAGAGTTTGATGGTGGAAAGGTGTACTTGGGTGATGATTCTCACCTAAAGATAGTTGGACGCGAAAGGGTCACTATCAAATTTTCTGATGGACAAGTAAAAGGAATCAATGGAGTTATGCACATTTCAAGTTTGGCATGAAACCTATTATCTGTAAGTATGCTGAATGATGTAGGTGTGCAAGTTTTTTTTTTGAAAGAAGGATGCAAGATGATAAGAGGATCGATAGTTCTTGCAAGGGGTACTAGGAGAGGTACCTTATTTCAGCTAGATGCATGTATTCCTCTATGTAATAGTTCTTCATCCTCACCATCTGAACAAGCAGTGAAGAAGTCTGTGGCTATTGGTTCTGATGGTAGTGCAAACACTTTGGAAGGTAAGCTTCCTGTAGAAAAGACAATGTTGTGGCATATGAGATTTGGCCACATTGGTGAAAAGGGTCTCAGAACCCTAAAAAATAAAAATCTCGTTAAGGGGTTAAATGATTGCAATCTCGAGTTTGACTTCTACAAACACTATGTCTATGATGATTATAGTAGAAGGACGTGGATTTATTTCTTTAAAAGTAAGACACAAGTCTTTAGTCAGTTCAAGGAATTTAAAGCTCTTGTAGAGAATCAGACTAGTAAGAAGATTAAGTGTGTGAGAACTGATAATGGTGGTGAGTTTTGCTCAGCAAAGTTTGAACAGTTCTGTAAAGAATGAGGTATCGAGAGGCATAAGACAACTCCTTATACCCCACAACAAAATGGAGTTGCAGAGAGAATGAACAAGACATTGATGGAGAAGGCTAGGAGTATGCTTAGTGGAGCTAGTTTAGAACAAAGGTTTTGGGCCGAAGCTGTGGCCACTGCTTGCTATCTGGTTAATAGATCTCCTACATCAACCCTTGTTGGTAAGACACCCATGGAGGTGTGGTCTGGTAAGAATCCTTCAATTAGACATCTTCATATTTTTGGTTGTGAAGCTTATGCACATGTTCCAAAGGAGAAAAGATCTAAGTTGGAAAACAAAGCTGTTAAATGTATTTTCATCGGATACAATGCTGGTGTGAAAGGATACAAGCTTTGGGATCTTGTGACTAGTAAGGTGTTGTATAGTAGAAATGTTATTTTTAGAGAGCTAGCATCTTCTCCTGTTATGCTACAACCAGATGAAAAAGAAAAGGAAAAAGATGTTGTTCAGTTGCCTCCTACCCCTGAGAAGACTGAACAGAGAGACCATGTTGGGCCTAATGATGAGGAGAGCTCTAGCAGCTCTGATAGTTCAGAAGAAGAGGAAGAACAACCTCAACTGCAGCCCTTGAGGAGATCCATGAGAGAAAGAAAGCAACCAGAAAGGTTTGGTTATTCTATGTTAGATTCCAGTTGTGCCTTTGCTTTGATTACTAACACTGATGAGCCTAGATCTATGAAAGAGGCTTTGGGCATGGAAGATGCAGGTTCCTGGATTGAGGCTATGGATGATGAGATGGCTTCATTGGAGAAAAACAAAACTTGGGACCTTGTACCTTTGCCTAAAGGGAGAAAATCGGTTGGCTATAAATGGGTGTTCAAGAAGAAATTCTATGCAGATGGTAGTGTTGAAAGGTACAAAGCTAGATTGGTTGCAAAGGGGTATTCATAGGTAGAGGGAATAGATTATGGTGAAATATTCTCTCCTGTTGCAAAGTTGACATCCATTAGATTTTTGTTATCTCTTTCTCCATCATATGATTTAGAGATAGAACAGATGGATGTGAAGACAACTTTCTTTCATGGTGATTTGGAGGAAGAGATTTATATGTCACAGCCAGAGCACTACATTGTTAAAGGTAAAGAATCCTTAGTTTGCAGATTAAAGAAATCTCTATATGGTTTGAAGCAATCTCCTAGGATGTGGTACCTTAAGTTTGATGCCTTTGTGTTGTCAATTGGATTTGTAAGATCAAAATCAGATCATTGTGTTTATTTTAGAGTTGAAAATGATCACCTTCTTATTGTTGCATTATATGTTGATGATATGTTGCTATTTGGGAAGGGTAAGGGTATGATTTCTGATTTTAAATCTCAGTTGTCAGCACAGTTTGAGATGAAAGATCTTGGGGCAGCTAGGTACATCTTGGGTATGGAAATTAGTAGAGACAGGTCTAACAGAAAACTTTGGTTGAGTCAGAGTAAGTATGTGAAGTCTGTGTTGGACAGGTTCAACATGGTAGATTGTAGACCACTATGTGTTCCTATTTCTGTGGGAACAAAGTTATCTATAGATGATTGTCCAAAATCTCCTAGTGAGGTGGAGGACATGAGTAGAGTACCTTATGCTAGTGTAGTTGGTAGTCTTATGTATGCTATGGTCTGTACTAGACCAGACATTGCCCAAGCAGTGGGAGTCCTGAGTCAGTTTATGGCTAATCCTAGATGGGTACATTGGGATGCAGTTAAGTGAGTATTCAGATATTTGAGAGGTACATCAGATTACTCCATATGTTATCATGGTAACTCTTCTAGATCTCTGAATTTAGTTTGTATTCATGGGTTTGTGGATTTGGATTGGGCAGGTGATATTGACAGCAGGAGGTCCACCAGTGCTTATGTGTTCACTATGTTTGGTGGTGCCATCAGTTGGATGAGTAAGTGACAACCTGTGGCTCCTTTGTCCACTACAAAAGCTGAGTACATGGCTGCTACTCATGCTTGTAAAGAAGCCATTTGGCTTAGAAGATTGTGTTCTGATGTTGGTGTTGATGCAGAACATATTACTATTTGGTGTGATAGTCAGAGCGCTATTTGCCTTGCAAAGAATCCAACTTTCCATGCTAAAACGAAGCACATTGATGTGCAGTTTCACTTTGTGAGAGATATGGTGGAAGATGGAAAGGTAAATTTGGAGAAGGTAGATACTGTGAAGAATGTTGCAGATGCATTAACGAAACTAGTGGGCACTGAGAAGTTTAGATGGTGTTCGGAGTCTATGGGCCTTTTGGCCTATAGTGGTTAAAGTTCCTGTTATGTTCTTATTTCTCTTACAAGGTGTTCGACAAGTGGGAGAATGTTAGGAATAAGGTGTCTCAACCTGGGATAATTCCTATTCTTATTATTTGTTTTGTAAATGTATTTTTTGCAAATAATGTAATTAAGTGTGAGTGTACATGTCTAGTTGGCATGTTGATGTGTCACTCCACTTAATGTGTCAGCATCTTGTGCGCAAGGAGATCATGACTGAAATGGTCATGATAGATTCCTATGATGCGTAAGAACTATTTAAAGAATGTGCTATGACAGGTGTAAGAGCATCTTATGACTTGGGCCTATTTGGGCACCCAAGAAGAAGTGGTTGGTGTGTGTAAGAGAATATGCCAAAAATAGGTTGGTATGATAGATTCTCTTACACTTCTCTTGTGACCGTTATTTTTGGCAGATTCTATGACAAGCTGTCATAGTCTATTCTAGGGATGGACGCCTATTCTTGGGATTGCATGTAACAACTATGTACATGTGGCTTTATGCATGGGTCTTGGTGGTTGTGCCTATTTTTGGGTCTAGAGGAGTCTATATATATGATGTTGCTCCTATGGGAGAGATATAACAGAAATTTAAGTCTTGTTGGCTTTGTCTCTCATTTCTTGGAAGAACTTGCATTGCAAGTGTATTGTAATCTTTGTGTTGAAGATAATACATTGTGTAGGTTTTGGAGTGCTGGGGTTTTTTACCAAAAGGTTTTCCCCAGGGTATATCATTATGTCATTCTCTATTTTTCTGTATGTATGGTATGTGGTTGCAATATCTTTGTTAAAGTAGTTAATGAATCTGAAATTGTAAGGATTTATAAGAATTTGCACAATACTCTCCTATAGAGATTAGCGTAGGAAGTTGTTTCCGCACTTGAGTTTCCTTACACTGTGGGGCAGAACAACTTTGTTTTGTCTTTCTTTTTATGCATTTCCGCACTTTATTTTCATCATTTTTAGCTTGCTATTTTCGGCTCTATTTTTTTTATAGATTATCATATGATAGTTTGCCAGTATCATGTGATACTTTATTCTATAGTTGTGCAATATTTTTCTAGTAAAAATATTGCGCGGCTTTGCAAGTTTTGTCACCCAGTCATACATTCTTCTATTGCCCGAGCATAGTGAGAAGTGTCACCCAAAAAGGAAATATCGCACTAGTAGCCTGGAAAGTATCGTACGATTCTTCTGGTGACTATACTATCACCCAGGTCTGGCAATGATTGGTTTTGATCATTTCTTTGCAAAGTTTGGCTTGATTGTTTTAGTTTTCTGATTTTTTGTAGTTAGACAGTGGTTTATTTGTAGATTTTACTTGCTTTTATTGATCTAACTCTTTGTGGGGCTAACAAGTTGTGCTTGTAGGTACCTCCATTGCTTAAAATATTTGCTAAAAACAAAAGATCACATGTCAAAGCTCCAAAGGAAAAAGGGCTACTAATTATGTTTTGTAGGGTTGTCCAACACCTTAAAACAACCAATTGCTTGTTTATTACTTTCCTTTTAAGTGGGGCATATACTAGTTGTTTCATTTCTTAGGCACTTAATATATTGTTGTAGGAGTCTTTTGGTGGTAGGAAATTATGCTCTTCACCCTTTTGGTGAACTAAAAATCCTAACCCACTTTTAGATTTTGAAAATAAGAGGGTAATTGAACTCTTTGTTTGGTGTGTTTGGGAGAGATTTTTGAGCTAGGAGATTATGCTCTTCACCCTTGAGGTGAACCAGAAATCTTGATGCTCAAAAATTAATCCACTCTTTGTTTAGCATTAGGATCCTTTAGCGAGCCTGCTCTTGAGCAATCAAGAGGAACGACCCAAGTGGGGACAAGCTTTTCACCAGCTATTCCAACCCACTATAAACTCAAGGCTATCAAGGAAAAAAAACCTTGGAAGATGTAGTACTTGTCTTCACTTAATATGAGTACTTGTGGGATTGTGACCATGAGGAAAATGTTCAGCAAGAATGCTTCAATTACTCTTGTGGCTATGGGGTCCGTTACTTGCCACAAGGTAAGGAGTACCTTCGGGGAGCAAGGGGGGTATTATGAATGGAATCCCTTACTAAGAACCATAGGTAGAGGCCACCCTATTTTTCCTCTTAGCTTCTTGGTGCAAGGATTGATCCAAGTGGAATAACTTGGATCACCCAAAGATTACTCACCATTTGTGTTCCTTTGGTTGTGTCATTGACAACTCCATAACAAAGCCAACATCTATTGTGGGAAACTACTTTGTGTGAGGCAATGGGACATCAAGTGTGGGCAAGTTGCTAAGTATTGAGCCTTTGTCCTTCTAGGCTAGTAAGTGCTTGAAGTGTTCTCACTATGATCTACTCGTGCAAACATTCTCAAACATACAAACATCATGGTAGTGATCATATAATTTTTCATTTTGATATCCCATTTGTTTGTCTTGGCAAGGTTGCTTTTGCTCTTGCACAAGTGTTTGATGACATGTTCAATCACCTACTATTTGCAAACTTGCCTGAATATTGCTATCACTATGTTTGAAATCAACAAATTACCCATTAGATTGCAAAATTGACAAAATAACATTCAAAAATTGAGACTTTTTATGCTCATTGGTCAAGAGTCGTACGACACTGAAAACCAATCGCACATTGTTTCAAAATTTATCGTATGATATTTTTCTTCTAATTTTTCATCGGCCTGCTTGCCTGGATTCTATCGCACAGGCTGCCTGGAAAGTATCACCCCACCTATGTCAAAAGTATCACCTGGTAAAAATTTGTCGCCCCAGTAACCTGCAATCTATCACCCATAATCCTTTTTCTATCTCATTGCTACCGAATTTGAAATTTAGTTTGTTGAGTGTCTTTTCCTATTCTTACCTAACCTTGGTCTGTTATCTGCATGTTTAAGTCTGTTCTAGACTAAGAAAATGTGTTAAAACTATTGGATTTGAGTTTCCCAAATGCTACTTTTGATCACTTGTCAGATTACAGTTACCTCTCTAGCTACTTGCTAATTGAGCTTCTTGCTCATATCTCGGCTTGAGTCAATTGATTATTGTAAGTTCTTGAGCACTTTTGACCAGCCATCTTTTTTTTTTCTATCTTGACAAGTGGTCTTATTTGGCTTTTCTTATCTCAATATTTGAAAAACTTTGTCTCATTTTATTAGTCAACCAACATTCCTTTTTCATGCTGGTTTCAACTCGGTCTCAATTCGAGAAAGGGAGTCACCCTCCATTCAACTATATGTAGTTACCCTCACCCACAAGATGCTCATGAGCACTAGTTAGCAATGATAGTTCTAGTCGTAACCAATCCAAGGATTCTAAAGCCACCCCGTGGTACAAAGGGGGCTTCCTCTTTTCCGCATTCAAGACCTCCAAAAGCATAGATAGTGTCTCACTCACTCTGACTGAACAAGAAAAGTTCCACCATTTGCAAGTACATTTTGAGCATAAGGAAAACTAAGCATGTTTAGACAAAATGGATGCTACTAGGCACATGGCTATGAAGGGAATGTCTCAAGAATAACCTAAGATTAGTGGTTACGAATATAGACCCCCTCCTTTTGGTACTATGGGTAACTATGGAAACAACACGCCACCAAGATCTCCTCCAAGATGGACTTTTGCTACTCCTTCTTCACCTCCTAGAACTCCTCCCTCTCAGCATGAGGAAGAAGTCAATGATGAGGTCTCTAGTGAAGAGCTTATGAGATTCAAACAAGATGAATCCTCCCAATGTATGATGCTTAAACTTTTAGAGTGAAATGGGGATCAATACTTTCAATACATGACTTCTAGGGGATACAAACTCCCTCCTAGCTATGATGTATGTCAGATTGTTCAAGAAAGAGTACCAACTAAATTGGAAATCCTTAGAGATGAGTTGCAATGAACAAATCAACGTCTTTCTCAACTTGCAATAGAAAAGGAACCTCCAAAGGTTTCTTTCATAGAATCTATTTGTGCTCTTCCTTTTGATAGGAGTCTATACATGGTCCCATTTCCTAGGGATATTGAGGTTCCCAAATATGACAAGTATGATGGAAACGATGACCCCCATGACCATGTGCATCACTTTTATGCTCTTAGCATGGACTTCCTTCATGAAGACACATTTCTTCTGTGATTGTTCCCTAGAAGTTTAAGAGGACAAGCTCTAGAATGGTTTGCGAAGTTGACACCACCTCTTAAAACTTTTGATGAGTTGGCTAGGTGCTTCACCCAACATTATTCATACAACATCCAACAACCTATCACCATGATATATCTCAGTGCTCTAAAGAAAAATCAAGGTGAGCCATTTTCCACTTACTTAAAATGTTGGAGGTCATTGTATTCTCGATATCCTTGACAACTACTCAAAAGGGAAAAGATTGACATTTTCATCAACACTCTTGGGCCAGAACTATATTATGATCTAAGGAAACAATAGTTCTCCTCTTTCAATGACATGGTTGAAAGTGCATATCGGATTGAAGATGTGGCCATAAGAAAGGAGGATATTGTTATTAATAAAGATACTAGGGGCAATGGCAAGGACAAAAGCAAACCTTGGAATAAAAACAAGTATGTTGTTAATGATGGTGTTGTGGATGTCCCAAAAGCCAAAGAACCTACTTTCAACCTCTCCAATGCTATATACGTAGAAAAACAACAAGAGGCTTCCAATGCTCATAGTGCTCCTAAGCCTCAATATGCAGACAAGCCAAAAAAGACATTTCAACGACGAGTCTACACTAAATTGGCTAAACCATATGATGTGATTCTTAAGACTCTAGTTTCCAACAAGTATCTTATGCTTCCTGACAATTCTCATCCCTATGATCCACTAGTTAAGCCTGATTGGTGGAGAGAAGATCATTTCTACCATTATCACAGGAATAAGGGACATAAGATAGATAATTGTTTTAAGATTAAAGATGCCATTCAAGATCTTATTGATGGAGGCACAGTGCTCATAGATGGCTTACTTCAAAATTTTGATCACAAAGCTTTCAAGAATCCTCTACCTGAATATGAGAAAGCAGAATCCTCTCAAGAAAATAAGAAGAATCATGATGCAAAGATCAACTATACAAATACTTCTGATTTACCTATGATCAACATGATAGAGCCTGTTGATAATATTATTATGGTGAGATCTCAAGATGATAATAACGCCAATCATGGTATGCCAAAGTTGGTCTTGCAAACACTGAATGGTTCATCTTCCCGAAGTGAGACACTAAATGCTATTACTAGGGGCAAGCCAAAATTGTCCTTAAAACCGCACATGATCCCAAGCAAGCTTATTCTTCCAAACAAGTGGTTCCTTTAGTTTTGTCTAGCTATGACCTTGTGCACCAATTACAATGGACACCCACTCAGATATCCCCTTTGCACAAAGAGATCCTTGAGAAAGCTCTTCATACAGAAAATGTTCCCAATGAAATTAATCCAGATCAATTCCAGGCTATGGTCAACCACATCACGTTTCCCCACTACCTATTCTTTTCTATAGAAGATGACACATCTCTTAGTCACCCTCATAATCTAGCTTTACACATTGAAGTTCTAGTCTACCATACTTGAGTCTGCTGAGTCCTGATAGACAATGGTGCTGGGTTAAATATTATTTCTTTCCATGTGGTGCAATAGTTGGGATTGTTTGAATTATCTGTAGATCCCAGGTGAAAGATTACCATAAAAGAATATGATGAAGTGGAAAGATCTTCCAAAGGTCTTGTTGTGCTGCCTGTCCGAGTGGATCCTGTCATGAAAGATATTGTGTTCCAAGTGTTAGACATCCCGCTTGCATATAATATTCTTTTGGGTCAACCTTGGATCCATGAAATGCAAGTTGTCCCTTCCACCTATCATCAGTGTGTCAAGTTTCCACACAATGGAGTTGAGATTGTGATTCCTGGGGACAATGCTATCACTATTTATACTATAACTACTGCTGAGACATTTTTTCCTCACAATAAACCTTCTCATGATCATAATGCATCCCTTATTGCTACTGAGAAAAAATTAAAGATGATGACTATTGGTATGGGGGAATATACATTGGACTCTATTGCTGCTATGCCTACTTCTCCTAAGTCTTATGGTAGACCTTTAGACAAGGAAAAGTCTTCTACTTCTACCATGATAGTTTTTGGTACATTTGTCCAATCATCTGTACCCTTAGAGGCTGAAAAAGAAGAACAAGCTGTTAGGGAGTGGATTTATAGAGAAGAAGAAGATAGTATGATAGTTGCTACTCCCATTTCTCCTAAACACTATGGTAAAGGCTATAAATTTATGTAGAAAATGGGCTATCAAGGTCACGAACCTTTAAATAATAATGGGCACACTCTAATTGAACCTTTGAGTCATATTGATGGTTGGCCTTCTAAGGATACCATAGGTCTAGGATATGGTGTTGACAATGACATCCCTAAATATTCTAGAAATACTCCCATGCTTAGTGACTCAAATACAAACATCAAGGAATCATCGCTATGCACTATGGCCCAAATGGAAGATTGTCTTCCTTCTACTTCACTTCTTTGGGGAGGAGAATGCATGCCTACTGATGATACAGCTGAAGCCTCCACATCCAAAAAATTTGTGCCTAATGAGTCATTGAGCTTTGATAGACAGCGTAGAAATATTGCATGGTTGATAGAAAGAGGAGATCTCACACATAATGACATGAGTCCCTCTACTTCTAGGTGTCCTAAGCCTTCTTGGTGCAAACATCCCAGCAGAAGTTCCATGACTGATTCAAATGAATATGAATGGGACACTCTCTCAGATGGATCTTCTATAGTAGATATGGATGTTGATGTGATTCATACCTATAGTGACCAACCCAACATAGTTGATGAGTAGTGCATAGGGTCTGACAAGTTCAATCCACATATTGCTTTAATGGACCATGTTGGTCCTTCCATGACAAATTTAGATCTTGATACTTTTGGGGACTACCCTATAGGCTCAACTTCTCTCATCACCAGAGATGATATCCCCCGCATCAATAACCTTGAACCTATCATTTTTCTTCCCCTCATACACTCAGATCTCATAGATTGGTCTACCCAAGATCAAAGACCTATATTGCCTTCCTTTCAAAATGACTATGAGATCACTTGCTACCTCAATGTTGTTGAACCTATTACTTCTTCCACCAACAAACTAGTAACAAACATGACTGAATCAGATATCAAGTACCTCAGTCATAAAATTAAAAGAAAAAAGCAATGGTCGGATGGTGAAAACCACATTGTGGCGGTATCTGAACCTCAAAATAGTAAAAATAAAGATGTATCTAAGGGTGAAAACCTCACTGAGGTGCCCGAGGATGAGGTACTTGGTAGTCTCTTGAGCTATTTTCAAGAAAGGTCTTCAGTTCTAATAGAACCTACATAGCCCATCAACTTGGGGATAGAAGAATCTCCTAAAAGCATACATGTGGCTCAGTCCCTCTCAACAGAAGAAAAGGAACAATTCACTACATTCTTTCAAGAGAAAAAGATCAATTTTGCATGGACATACTCAGACATGCCAAGTTTAGATACTGAGCTTATTATGCATCATCTCTCTATTGCTCTAGAGGTAAAACTTGTCAAACAAAAATTGAGAAAGATGCATCCCCATGTGGCATTACTAGTTAAGGCTGAACTTGAGAATCTCCTAAAAGCCAATTTTATCAGAGTGATTGACTACACTGAGTGGATTTCTAACATTGTCCCTATTTCCAAACACGAAAAGTCCATTCGTGTATGCACTGATTTCTGAGATCTGAATAAAGCATTCCCTAAGGATGATTTTCCACTTCCAAATATTGACATGATAATGGACATGACAATGGGCTATGAAATGTATTCCCTTATGGATGGCTTCTCTGGATATAACTAGATCAAGATCACCCCTAAAGACCAAGAGAAGACAACCTTCACATGTGCATGGGGTACCTTTTGCTGGAATGTCATGTTGTTCGGGCTTAAAAATGTTGGTGCAACCTATCAAAGAGCCATGACTACCATCTTTCATGATATGATGCACAAAAATATGGAGGACTATGTTGATGACACGCTTGCCAAATCACAACAAAGAAGCACTCATTTGTCTAATTTGATTTTGATATTAGACCGCATGGAACGATTTCAACTTAGATTAAATCCTAAGAAATGTGATTTTGGTGTCACTTCTAGGAAACTGCTAGGATACATAATATCAGCAAAAGGAATAGAAGTAGACCCAGAAAAGGTGCAAGCTAGCATGGAGATGTCACCTCCTCATAACATTAAATAATTAAGGAGTCTTCAAGGCCATCTCCAATCTATCAGGCGGTTCATTTCTCAGCTAGCTGAAAGAGCTCAACCATTCAATCAGAATTTGTATAAGGGAGCTACTTGTATATGGAATGAGGAGTGTCAAAAGAACCTAGACCAGCTCAAGGATTACCTAGCATGACCTCCTATCCTTATGCCACCTATCCAAGGGAAACCCTTGATATTATACATTTCTTCTACAACAAATTCTTTAGGGGTTCTCCTTGCACAACATGATGATAAGGGAAAAGAATGAGCTATCTATTATATTAGTCGCACTCTGGTTGCTTATGAACTCAATTACACCAGTATTGAAAAGGCTTGTTTAGTTGTGGTGTTTACATCTCAAAAACTTAGACATCACATGCTTGCACATACTACACAACTGGTTGCTAAAATTGATCCTTTAAAATATCTCCTAAGTAAAGCTACGCTTACTGGACACCTTGCCAAGTGGATGTTGATTCTTTCAGAATTTGACATTCAGTATATTGAGAGAAAAGCTATCAAAGGGCAAGCAATTGCAAGTCAATTGGCTGAGTTTCCCATGATTGATAATGCTCCTCTTTAGATAGATTTCCCAAATGCCTCAATCATGAATATCATAGGGCATACATGGAAAATGTTTTTTGATGGTTCTCACACACAGAATGGTGCTGGTGCTGGAATCCTATTTGTTACCCCTCATAGATACACCATTCCTAAATCATACAAGCTTCTCTTTCCATGCACCAATAACATAGCTGAATATGAAGCCTTGTTGAATGGTGTTAAGCTTGCCCTTGAATGGAGGATTTCTAGGTTGCATATTTTTGGAGATTCTCAACTTGTCATAAACCAAGTAAATGATGATTATCAAACCAAAGATGACAAGTTGATTCCCTACAAGAGGATGATAGACTCACTCAAGAATTATTTTACATCTGTCACATTCCAACAAATTCCTAGAGCTGAGAACAAGGTTGTTGATGCCATGGCTACTTTGGCATCCATCCTGCAACTAGAAGAGCACAAACCACGCTTTGAGTTCCTAGTGGAAGAATTGCGCTACCCTGCCTACAATTCCCTTGATGACTATGTCATTTACACTATGGTTGGTCATGACTCCTCCCACTATGCCACTATCTTTTCCTATCTCGAAGATCAAGTTATCCCTGAAAATCTAACATGCAATGAGAAGCACCAACTCATCCGTAATGCCTCACACTTTACCCTCATCTCTGGTGACTTGTATAGGAAGGGTCTAGATGGAACTCTCCTTAGGTGTCTAGATATAGAGGAGTCAGAAAAGGTGCTAGTTGAAGTTCATGATGGAATATGTGGGTCACACTCTAACGGTCTTGTAATCACTCAAAAATTACTTAGGGCTGGCTACTATTGGCCTACTATGAAAGCTGATGCTATTCGATATGCCAAGTCCTGAAAAAAATTTCAACTACATGGGAATCTCATTCATACTCCTAGACGTGAGCTCATTCCCTCTATTACTTATTGGCCATTTCAACAATGGGCCTTTGACTTGGTAGGCAAGATTTGTCCTAGTTCATCAAGTGGGCATAAGTTCATCATTACAGCTACTGAATATTTCACCAAATGGGTTGAAGTTGTCCCATTGTCTGCAGCTACTGGCAAACATGTTGCCCTGTTTATTTTGAATCACATCATTTTCCACTATGGTATTCCTTCCTCCATAGTCATAGATAATGGTGGAAAATTTAAGAACAAAGACCTAAAGTACTTGTGCAAAAATTTCAAAATTAAACAACATTGGTCTTCTATTTACTACCCTCAAGGGAATGGCCAAGCTAAGGCCTCAAACAAAACATTGCTGAAAATTCTCCACAGAACAGTGCACAAATCAGGTAAGGATTGGCATCTGCAGATCAATCCTATGCTATGGGCTTATAGAACTTCTATCTACACTCCTACAGGTGCAACACCTTTTTCCTTGGTCTATGGTTCTAAGGTTGTCTTACCATTAGAGGTTGAAATACCTTCTCTAAGAGTCTCTCTTCATGGTTTGCTTACCGATGAAGACCAAAGGACCATGAGAGTGCATGAGCTCACTTCTTTGGAAGACTGCCACAAGGCTACTTTTGATCACATGTGTACCTATCAGAAGAGAATGTCTACTGCTTACAATAAGAAAGTTCATCCTAGAGAGTTCCAAGTGGGTGAACTAGTTCTCAGAGAAAATCCCAAAAATCAGCAGAATAAGGAGCAAAAAGGCAAGTTTGAGCCAAATTGGTTGGGGCCTTACATTATCACAATGACATTTGTGTCTGGAGCCTATCATCTATCTACACCTAAGGGAGAAGAGCTTACTAAGCCTATCAATGTTCTACATCTAAAAAAGTTCCTTGCCTAAGGTTCTTGAGCTCTTTGTACATATTTTTATTCATCCTGAAAAAATTCAAAAAAAAAAAAATCATATATGATGCTAAAAAAATCCTAAAAAACATAAAAAGTACTGAAAAAATGAGCATCCTAGTGAAAACCTAGCAATAGGTCCTTTGATGTCTCACCAAAAAAATAAAAAAATGCAAAAAATTCAAAAAACTAGAAAAAGTGCCTTGGTGAAAACCTGGAAACAAGCGCCTTGGTAGCAAAAATGCAAAAAAATTGAAAAAAAGTCCTGAAAAAATCTATCAAGTGGTGAAAACCTAGAAACAGGTGCTACTTGAGACCCTTGCACCTATGTCTATCAGTCTTGCATAGCGCTCATTTGCTCCACTTCTCGCTTTGCCTCTCCTAGCTTGGAATTGACTCTTGTCTTAGTCTAGGAGTCTAGGGAGTACATGTTGTTTTAGCTTATCTTGGGTCTCTTTCTACATTGGGGTTTCTTAGGTCATTTGATTCAAACAATGTTTCTCAACAATCCCCAAACTGTGTTTTTTAACACTACCTTAGCGTCAAGTGTTTTTCAACACTTATCAGATGTTTACCCATAGTCCAGAATAATGTGATATTTCCACTAGAAGAGGTGATACTCAAAGATTGACTCTATGACCTACACACACGCACTTAAAACACTTGACTTGCTGAGACTTGTTGGACTTTCTTTCTTTGTGTGCTATCTATGATGATTTCTTTGTTGAGTGTTCTCTCCCTAATGGTTTTCGATGATGCATAGCTAGAAGACTGGGGGCATGAGGACATGTTTTATTTATTTCTTTTCTTGTGGATATATTTTGTTGGTCTTAATTGTCATTAGCATTTATGCTAGTTCTACTTGACAATAGGACTTACAAGGTATTGTCCTTGACTGTGTTCACAAGTGCGTGCTTATAGACATCTTAACTTTCCTATTTCTCAGTGCAAGCATAATCTTGCTATATTAAACTTAGGGAATCTCACTGCACTAGTCATCTTGACCTACATGTCTTTGGTGCCTAGGTGGGATTCCCACATTTCATCTGATATAGATCATATTCATATACCCATAGTTATACTAGTGTGTATTGTATGATCTTGTGATGCTACCAATAACACTCGATGATGAATATTAGAGACTAATAGCTTTGTAACCTTACAAGTAAACCACTTTTCATAGTAGCTTGCATTTTTAGGTTCATATTAGTTTAGTTTTGCATCTTGCATATGGAGAGAGCTCTCCTTTTCATCTTTCATGGACCTATCGGTCAATTGCGCTCACTTTTTCTTCTTCTCAACCATGTCTTTCTGCTCCTTGTCTTGTTCATCACATCCTGTTCCAGTCATCCCAAGGGGTTAATCTTATCATCATATCTATATCATCACAAAGATCATTTTCAGAAACAAGAGTCTATATCATAAAAATGAGAACTAAACATACATCTATGAGAGAGAATATATATGAGCATATAACATACATTTTGAGCAATATGACAAGACAATATAAAAACTAAAACATCCATCACAAGTGGGAAAAATACACAAGCTATATCATAAATCCAGTAATCTCATATATATAACAATGTCATGATACAATGTGGGATACCAAAAACTGGATCAAGTCCTAGGATATGTCTCTATACATCTATCTAACCTAAAACCTAAGACTCACTAGCTCCATCATGTGGAGCTGGTTGTGGAGGAGGTGGCACTACTACTACATCTGGTACCATATCAAATCTCCCAACTATCGCAGAGTAGGGTGGTGCTCTCTAACCCTCTGGTATCACCTATATATAGAACCCATGATAGTATGCAGCTCATGCTGCCACTCTCTATCTCTCTATAGTGGCAACCTGTATAGCCCTATCCAGCCACTCAAGCTTGGCTCTCAAATCTATCGGCTGTTGCTCTCTAACAGCTATGGTGATCTATAATTGCTGCATCTCCGCCTCTAGAGCCTAGATCCTAGCTCTCAGATCCCCTCCCCCTATAGGCTGCTCCTGCTTTATGTCCACCATATGACAAACAACCCTTGTTGCATCATCCTCCTCAGGGCTCACTGACCTATGTCTCCATGCCCATTTTCATCCACCTGACCTAGAACCCTCTCCTCTCTCTCCACCCCTCCCTCTGCCATCATCCCCGTCATCTCTATCTCCACCCTGTGCCTGTGGGTCTGCATCTGGCACAATAAACCTAGGGAAAGGATGTCTCCACCACTCTTCCCTGTAGGCTACATCTACACCTACATCTGTTGTCCCTACGAGGTAGTCCCATGGCTCCCTCCATATCCCAGCTATCTCCTATACTGCCTACTGGTAGTCTAGCATCGGTAGCCATCCATGCCCCTCCTCGTCTTGAGACCTAGCATAGGTGGCGGTCTCTGTGGATACCCTCTGTTGTTGACCAAACTATCTCCAAACATGATTGATGACAAATATCTCCACCACCTTAGCATGGAATCCTACCAATGGCCAGCTACATAACATATACCCAACTCGCGCTCTTTGTCACTCCACTGCTCGCAAGCCCTGCAGGTCTCCACTCAAAAGTGGTCAACTCATCAAGGAGTCTCCTGTAATATGTCAGGTCACCGCTATGAGCATATGATATAAACCCCATATATCTAAAAATGTAGGGGCACCTCCGCTCCCTCAGTTGTACATGTGGGTGCACTACAACAATGTGCTCCCACGCCCATATCTGAGCAACCATGGCTCCACATGCCCACGTCTTTCCATCTCTATACACTATCTCATGGAGCTCATGATACACATCGGCCAATATGGCCGGGCCCCACACTAACCACCATGGATGTGAAACTAGATCCACTACTAACCTATCCCATCCCAGTGGAAACCCCTTCTGACTCTTGTCAGTAATGAGGGCTTGTGCAATAATCGAACAAACAATGCAAGGCACTAGGAAGTCCTTGCCATACTCCTCCATTAGCCACTCCCAACTGAGGTGTCTGTCGATAATTGTAACATCCTGGAACAGGTCCTGGATGGCCTGCTACCCCTTAGTAGGATCCTAATCATAATATACCTATGCCAATAGAAAATCATGTCAGTTTCTTATCATATGGAAACTTTACACCTCTAAATATTTAGAAACATGATTATACTCACCGGATCTCCATGACTCGGCACTCGCAAGATCTGATAGACATCCTCTAAGGTGATGGTCACCTCTCTAGTAGGTAGATGGAAGGTGTTGTGCTCATTGTGCCACCTCTCAGCTAGAGCAGTCAACAACCCATGATTTTCCTGAATATGGGGCATATCAAGGAGGAACCCAAAACCCATGCTAGCCAAATCATCCTTTTCAAGATCGTCTAGATCCCGAACGCACCGTAAGCCAGTCACTCACGGTGCTCTAATCAACAGTGCTAGGAAAGTCTCTTGCAAGCCATAAACCAATTCAAATGTTAGAACATATCATGATGGATGATCAAAATTAGTACATCAAAACTTAAACGCAAAAATTGTCTAGATCCATGTCATATTGCTCAAAATTTAAACATGTGATATTTCTTATTAACTAGTGCGACACTATTTTTTAGAAAAGTATCATGTGATACTTTCTTCAATAGTAGTGTGATAATCTTTGTGCATGCAATATTTCACTAAGTATCATACGATGTTTCACCCAGTATCATGCGACACTGGATTGAATAATCGGGTGATACTTTTTGGTCCCGCGAACTATCACATGAAAAAGTTTCTCAAAATGTGCGATACTTTTTAAGTATCATGTGAACTTTCATACCAAGAAAATTTGAAATTTTTCAAAAAAATTAAAAACATGTTTAAAAAACATTAAATTCTCATTAATGACTCAAAAAAGCAAAATTTTTCTGAAAACTTACTGCGACACCATACTGAGGAGGCCGGTTGTGCAACCAACCATGCTCGAATCGATGACGGTGAACCGAAACTACTGCTTGTTGAGCCATCTTCTCTCTTTGAGCTCTTAAGATTCTCAAAATCACAAAAGACAAATGAATTTGAAAATGACCTTTTTACCCCTTATATAGCATTTTGACTTTTTGACCAATTTTCAAAACATCTCAGAATTGCATGAAAATTGCACCCTTAGCTAATTTCAATGTCCTAGATCCATTTTTGGGATCAAAATTAAAATCTGAGTTCATCTTGATAGTCAAAATCACATTTCAATTTTTTCCCTTCTTCTACATAGTTGGCTGACCATTTGAGGCCTGATCCTTCGATCTTTGTTGGGGCATCTTCATTTCTTCATCCTCATCTCTGATGAAGGGTGCTCCCCTTAATACCATAAACACATAACAAAAATAGAGAAACAACAACAACAATATGCAAGAACAGAAAATTGGCTTCTTATTATCTCCACTAATGTGGAATTACAAACTTTTAGAATTACAATATGCAAAGCCACATGGGCATTCCCTTACAATATTCTATAGGACAAAGCCTTGAACCAATACCTAGATCTACTACCCAAAACTGCCCTAGACAACACTACGGGCCTTCTTTATATAGGCATTTTTCACCACTTGAGAAGGTTCCAAAAATTTAGCCCTTAGGGGTGACCAAACTTAGAATTATTTTATTTTTCAATTTATTACATCAGAGTCGGCTCAAAATAACTTTTGAAACCCGAACATAAATTTTGAAGGAAAATTATTTTATGCCATTTCAGGTGACCCGACTTCCAGAGACCATAAGTCATCACTAGTTGACTTGATTGACTATTATAACCCCATTTTGAAAAGGCCACAAAGCACTTTGCAAGTGCCTGTCACCCAGATTTTTGACCTCATCCGAAGCCTCTAAAGCCTTCAAAACTGAGTTCAAAGTTTCTATACCCTACTGCCAATACCAAAAAAATCTTCAATATCTTCAAAACTAGACTTGATCTAGTCATGAAACTTTACTGGCAGGCTGATATGACTGAGATGAACATCCACTTGTAAAATCAAAACATTCCAAGATTTATGACCAACTTACTAAAAATAGCAAGTTTCCATAAATAGCAGCTCTGCACAAGATAGCCCTTATTGAATATAAAAACATAAATATTTTTGGGTGATGCAAGATTGCTCTTACACCCAGGATGCTCCTGCATCAATCTCTCTCACCCTTCGAGTCTTTCATTCATTTCATTCATCTCTCTCTGAGGTCTTGACTGGGGCATGTCTTCACTGCTTGATGGTTATCCTATCATTCTTCATTTCTCAATTATGATTTCTAGTGATTTGATCATGTTGCTCTTGCTTCTGCCTTCCCTCTACCTAATTTCAATTTCGATCCCAAGGGGGCAGACACATCATATCCTATTGGTTATTCCCCAGAGTGTATTCTTGACCATTCCATTTTCTCTGATCGATCTATCTATATGCTTGACATGTTAGTTCTCATCTCGATTCCTGATACTGCCCATCTCTTTCCTAAGCACTCAGTACTATCGCTACTAGGCTGACCATACATGATTTGCTATCCCTCTGCACTTCATACTTTGGAGTCAAATCTCTATTGCCTTCTTGGTTGATCTATTCTTTGAAGTAATTTGTTCCCAGATTGATCACACATTAGTCAAAGAGGGGCAAATGTAATCACCCAAAAATAGTCATCTAGACTATTAGCCCCTTGCTAGCATTATTTGCTAAAATCATCAATTGCTTATTCTTGATCAAATCCTAGTTCTATCATTTATCTAATTATTTCCTATGGGCTAACCATCTTATCCTAGGTCTTTATTTAATTAAAAGGAGTTTCCTCCTCTTTTATTAAATAAAAAGCCCCCCACTTTTCCTCTTATCCTAAGTTGCACAAATAAAGCATTATTCTTATTTTATAAAAAGAAGAAAATCACTTTTTGTCTCATATGGACACAAAATTCAACTCTTATTTTCTCATTGGAGGATACTTGTGCACATGGATTTCTCCTCTTTTAAAGCTCCCCCCTTGATTAAATCTTTTGCCTCTTAATCTTTGTGGTCCATTCTTTCTCATTTCTTATAAAAGGAGAGCTCTTTTCTCATTTTAGGATCCATCTTTTGAATACTAACCTTATGCTACAGGATTGCTTGGAGACTTTGGAGCTTTTTGAAGACATTCTTGCATCCATCTTTTATTTCTTGCATCATAGTTTCATATTTATGCTTTCCTAGATTAGCTTCATTTCTATGCTCTAGATTGGCTCACATAGATTAATTAGCTTGGATTGTAACACTTGCATCTTTCTTTTTCATATCTTAGCTTGCATTCTCATCTCTAGTATAGTTGCATTTCATTCTCATATTGATTCTTGAGGATATTGGCATTCTTGCCCTTGTCTCCATTGAATCTCCCATTGCATGGTTTACTAGCAAGGTCATAGGCTTAATAGGTCTAGCTGAGAGCACACTTAATATCCTTGCACTCCATGCCTAGGGAGCTCTAGGTCATTTTTCAAGGTTTCCCATTCATGGATTCCCTTGGAAGCAAAGACTTAAAGAAGTACACATTCTAGTGTGTACAGCTACCATGACGAAAATGGCTATTACTGCTTGAGGTTTCATCCACGTGGTTGACCCAATAAAGGGAATGTCCACTATGGTTAACCCTCTCTAAAGGTGACTCACAAAAGATACCACATGGGGACTTGGTCCATATCCAAGGATTTGAGTTTCTGATACTACCCAAAAAGGGAGTAGAGCATAATCCTCTAGCCTTATCACTTTTACCCAAACAAAGAAAATAGATTAATTTGACATGCTAAGACTGAAATTATCTCACCAAGATTTGTGATGTCAACAACTATGTCTATTGATCTCTTTGGAGAGAGAACGTATCGATCAAAAGTTGAGGACCAAACCTAGTAAAACCATGAAATAATCTTAGTAACCTCGCTACCTACAAGGGGATCCTTCATCAAGAAGAGCTTTGCATGCATGAACAAGTGAATGAAGCCCACTCTCTCAAGATCATCCACAAATAGTGTTCATAGGGCCTATTTACTATGTGTAACAGATATGCAAAAAGAAAATCTATCTTCATTTTATGGCCCAAAACTAAAGTCTATGATATGAAAGCAGGAAAAGTGACACAAGGTTGACACGTGAGAGTTCATTTTATATCACAAAATGAAGTGTTATCAGATGCAACATAATACATGAGTTCCTCGCAATGCACTTAGTAGATTTTACCTATTTTGCAATTTTGATGGGCTTTTCTAATCAGAATCAGCAAGTACCAATCAGAAATAGAATATCTCAATTGTTAAGGTTAGTTGTTAGTCTAAATCCAAAAATCAAATCTAGAAAACTACCTAAAAATCTGAAACAATAATTGAAATTATGATGCCAAAACTTGTACGATAATATGTTACCTCCCGCATGACAATCTGGAAACTCGTACGACAGTGGGTGTATGCCCAATTGGAAAAGTAGCTCCCAAGTGATAATGTATAAGAATGGGTATGAGTCTTGAAAACTTCAAATGTTGTACAACACTTAGAGGGTTCTGGCATGACTTTCTGACAAAACTTGTATGAAAATTGTACAGATAGAAATTAAAAATTGTAGTTTTGGCTAGAAAATGACAGAAAATTGATAGAAAATGTTAGAAATGAAATGGAAAACCATTTCAGGGTCCCACATTGGGTGCTAGAAATGTGTGTGTGAAAATTATACCTAGCTGCGGACACAAAACTTTAGTAAAAAATTAGAGGTTAGCAAAATTGAAATCTGTATATAAATGAAACTAAGCTAACCAGGTGATTTACTTCCTTCTAGTAGGTATGAGTATGGTATTCTCAGATTAGATCAAGATCAGTGATGATGCAACACCTAAATGAAGGATTTGAATACAAAAAGATAAATGTAGAATGAATGCAGATTAATCTATATTTTTGTATTTTCTATGCAATTAGATGAAAAACTGTATGGATGTAAGCTAGAAGTGAATTGAAATGATATGTAGATTATCCTAAAAATGATATGAATTGATATGAAAAACTATACAAAACTGTGAAAAACTATGAATTGATCTCACAAAGTCGCCTGTCGCAAAAGCTTGATTCTTTGTGTGCAATTTTGCCAGAGTAATTGTGCAAATTCGAGAGATATTTTTGTGAAGAGTTGAGCCTTGATTTTATAGAAATATAGGGCTTGAGGATGCATTGAGAAAAGCCATAATTCACTCTTGATGAGCTTAGGTTGATTTTTGAGTCAACAAGAAATTAGAAATAGATCAACTCACAAAATCATGCAAAATCATGCAAAAACAACTTTTTAACTTAAATCAGAAGTTTAGATCAGCTTTCAACTCAAAATAGATGTTGAGTTTCAAAAAGATAACAACTTGAATTGATTTTCTAATTTATAGTTTAACTGCTCCTTCAAAATGTGCATAGATAATTATGAATTAATTAAATAAATAAAGTGATTTATCTTCAACTTAACTGATTTTTGAATTAAAAAAATTGATTTATGGGTTAATCAATTATTTAATCAAACTTTTATTCAAAAACTATATCATTAAATATTTACAATTGACATTAATTAATTAAATAAGAATTTAATCAATTAGTCATAAGATTTTTAATTTATTGTCAAAATTAAATAATACAATTTAGGAATAAATATAATTAAATATAATTAAATAATTAAGTGGCAACATTAAATCTAATTAATTAAATATTCAAAATATTCAATTAATCAAACTTTAGGATAAATATGATTTATCGCCAAATAAATATTAAATCAAAGATAATTAGGATAAAGTAGGAATATTCCCCGATGCAGAACTAAGATAATCAATTAGGGTTTTGATAAACTGATGTGCAGATGTGGCTTAGGTTAGGACTTTGATGTTGATTTCATTCGATTTGAGGATGTAGGAGGTTAATGAACCTATAGCCCATTTTTGGGGTATTACAACCTCTACCTACAAGAAAAATGGTTTTTTGTTGTTTGGATGGGGGTTTTCCTTGGTCAAACCCTAGTTTGGAATCAACCTTGAAATGTCATTGAAATTGTAATATGTATAAACAAAGTAAATGAAATAATTCACCTTGCTTATATTGAAATCCTTGTGGAGGATTCGAATCCTTGAATCCACAAGTATGGATGCTCCAAATGAATGTAGAAATATATGTAGGATGTCTCAAATTAATGGCATTAGATCTTCAACACCAATCTTGAATGGATCTTAGCATAGGAAGAGGCTTGGATGAATGTGGATGGAGAAATCTTCAACAAGAGGGCTCCATAGAGATTGAATCCTTCAGTGGATAACAATGGATCTCCTTGATGAATAATTGAATGCTTGAATGCTTGAAGATGAATGAATGCTTTCTTGCTTTCCTTCTCCTTCTTTCTTATACTTGAGAGCTAGATGTCTTGATCATGAAAGGTGGATGTGAAAATGAAAGAGGAAGGCTTCCTTTTATAGTGATCTACGGCACAAACTTCTAGAGAGGCCGATATTGGAGAATTATATCCAAATTAACCTTAAACCCTAGAAATGGACCTAGATTAAATGAAATTTAAGATTTTACCATTCCAAAATCTAAAACAGCCAACCCGAAAGCGGGAAAATAAAACTTTCTGAAGCCCAATATCCTGAAACCTCTGGAACTTGAAAATTGGACCCAGGGTCAGGGTCGAGGTCAACTCTACACTAGGTCAGGGTTGAGGTCAACTCTAACCTAGGTCAGGGTCAAGGTTGACCTTGACCTAGGAGGTCAACCTTGACCCTGAGGTCTCAGACCTTAAGTTCTCAAGACCAGGTGCTAGGAAAAAGTTGGAAATAGGTGGGGAGAGAAGTAGAACAGGGGGAAAAAGCTAGATCCATGCAAAGACCTATTCAAGGTGCTTGACATGACCCCATACCACTTACCTGAAGGGATAAATGTTCTTATCATGGAAGTGCTTCCACTTTAAGATGATACAATATTTAATGCAAAAAGGTGCATTTATTATAAAATTGGCATAAAATGAAAAGTTAACAAGTCATTTTGATCACTCAAGTGAAAAAGGATTACAAGGAGCTAAATGAGAAGAAAGAAGACAACTTGCATCCTAGGGTTTGTAAATTAGATAGAGATATTTTCTTGTGAATTATTATATTTTCCACAATTATAGTCATGTCTACACACATTCTAGTTGATGTGACATCTCAACCTCATCCCAAATTCAAGAAGTATATATATATATATATATATATATATATATATATATATATATATATATATATATATATATATATATATATGGCGAGATGTTTATCAAGAATCTCACATGGAGTCATTCCTATGGAAGATGTTAGGGCTTATATTCACATGAAACTTGAAGAGTTTAATCAAACCAAATTACTTGATTTATGGGAAAATGAGATAAATGTTGATGATTGCAATATTAAATATGAGTACAAAGTTCTAGTTGAAAATAAATTGTATGTCTGGATTGATTTCCTATGCTTCTATTTTGATGATAAATGGTTATGGATACTGATGAGTAGGTTCCATAATGCATTCATGTGGTTAGATGAAGCTCATCTAATCACCAAATAAGTGAAGAAGTTTGTTACTAAGTTGAATGACACTAGTATTCTTTCAACACCAAAGGTAGTAAAAAATAAGGAGGTTGAAAACCTAATTACTAAGGTCATTTTTTTATGGCAGGTCTCCAACGGTTCATGTAGTTAGAAATGTTGCTGTGAGGTATGTTTCTCAAGTCAATAGAAATAAAGTTACTACTACAATGGAGAAAAATCCATTTTTGATACTATTGTCTACACTGATATGGTAGTCAATGGGGTAGAATATGACCTATGTGAGCTCATCATAGAGAAATATATTGAGAATCTTAATCAGTGCAAGCAAAGTAAGAAGAAAGTTATGCTACAGTTTGGAAACCTTGCACTCTATTTACTATTCTACTTCATGCGTGAGATGCCCGATCATAGTGTGGCAATCTAAGAAATCAATTTCTCATCAAATTGTTGAATGAATGAGAAGATATGCTGGCAATATAGCTCAAGAAATTACATTAACTTAATTTTTCTCTTTATTATAGTGTCATATGTACAACCAAGATCGAATACCCAAATATGTAGTTGAAAAATACAAGGATGATATCACTTTTATAGTCACTCTTGGCAAATGTGTAATTGAAGTTATTGTACCATGAACTTGATGGATACTTGAATTGGGGTATTAAGTATCATAATACCATGTTGAATGAATTATAAAAATTCTTTTGGAGATTCTGGTAGATTCCTCATGGAAGAGGTTTGGTGCTATAGAAGAAAAGTTTAAAGAAATATGGAAAGAGTATATTTCAAAGGAAACCAATGAGAAAGTTTAGAAAAAACTAAAGGAGATTGAGGAAAAAGGAGGTCTGATGGAGGAAGAACTTGTAGCACTTGGAAGAATTACTCGAAATATGACCAGTAGTTCATCTGGAACCCTGGAAAAAATAGTTGAACCTCTGGTAGAAAAAGGAGAGTCCATCCTGTAAGATGAAGAAAGGTCTTCCTATGCCCACTCCAAGAAAAAAGGTGAACAAAGAAAATACCACTAAGGCTAACCCTGGTTTTGTAGAATCTAAAGGAGAGTCAAACCTAGATAGATTCCACATTAAGGTCTAGGAGAATAAACCCCAAACGATAACTCATGATCCTCTAATGTCGATTCTTTATTTTAAATTATTATAGAAGGTAACATTAAAGGGTTTGGTGATTTGTACAATTCTTCCACTCCTAAGGGAAATAAAAAATAACACAAGAATTTTTTAGTACTATGTTAGATTAGATGGAAATATAGCTCATTTCATTTGAAAAGGATATTCTTTATAGTCTCTGAAAGATTCCTTGGCCCTAATGTTTACTTTGGCATCAATGATCTCATTAGAATTTGTAGGGTTCTAAGGAGGGATATATGAATTATTTTTAATCCTCCAACAATCTTCATCAATACATCTGAGATGTACAATCATTCAGTTCTTCCATAGTGCATATTTGGTTCCATCAAATCTTGGACTATCTTTCTTATATGATGCCATCTTTGGATCTCCCTTAAGTTGTTAAGATTCCTTCAAGGGACTAGGCTTTGATACCAATTGTGGGAAATAGGAAGAAAGAAACTAAGAGGGGGGAGATGAATTAGTTTCTATCAAAATACTTAAACTTTAAAACTCTTAAACCCTTCAAGTGTAAAACCCTTAATCACATAAATAGATATTATTGATTTGCAAAATTTAAAGTATGTAAAAACAAATAAAAAAAACATCAACACCACACAAAAAAAATATTTTTATTGTGGGAACCCAAACTAGGGTGAAAACCACAATGGGGCTGATATCCACACTAAGAATGATACCTATAACTATATCTTATTACAATATGATGAATGCACTTTCATTTAGACACACTTCTTAGAGTTCACTACCCAATTCTCCTTGGGCACCCATGGTAAGGAAGTCACACTAACTTACAATTAAAATTTAGAAGTCTCGTTGACTTACACAAAATTTTTAGACATCAATTTAATAATTTATGAGCTATATAGTAGTATCTCAATATGCCTCAGTCAGTTCCTTTTCAATACAGTTAGATCCCTTGCTAAAATTATATATGCCACACCACAAACAAGAAATTCAACCTTCAGTAGATCTATAAAAAATCTTCACTAGCATACACTTTCTTTTGAAATCTCAAAAACATTGGCTCATACATGTGTGACATGAAATCAATCAAACCTTAATTCATAATATTTTAAAGAACTAGGTTGATAAAACCTAATCCCTAATCATCCATCCCTCAACACCAAAATCAACCATTACGATCTCTACACAATTTCCAAAAATCCCTTCGATCCATCAATAACATCTCAAGATCATGATCATAACCCTAACATTTTTTACCAATCTCTTATAAACTGTTTTATAATCTTTCCTTAACATGTCAGCTAAGATCACAAAAACACAACTTAGACTCATTGAACTTGGTCACCTTGACCAATGAGAATTGCCTAATCATCAAGAAAATAATCCTATATCATCCAAATGAAGCATTAATCTCAAACAAATAAACAAATATACTACATTCATCAGATCTACTAGTAGTTTATGATAAACTTTCAAGAACACCGCCATCCTCCACTAAAATGCTTGTAACTTCCCCGTGGATCATCAAAATCACAAACTCTTTGAATGGTAGATAGATTTAAATGTCCATAACACATTCCAATATACACAACCAAATTTATCATCTACAACATGTCCGTGAAATAGATCTCTACAACTCTGTAATACTGACAATCAACAAAATAACCAATCTTCATTCGTGACACCATAGCTTGATAAAATCACCATGTCAGAAACTCAAAATTGACATGAAGCATGTAGACAACTTATAC
Source organism: Chamaecyparis obtusa (assembly GCA_027943335.1). NCBI lineage: Eukaryota > Viridiplantae > Streptophyta > Pinopsida > Cupressales > Cupressaceae > Chamaecyparis > Chamaecyparis obtusa. The sequence goes on along the minus strand of BSBK01003473.1, from coordinate 2,049,715 downwards.
ATCATACCATGAGGTACACAGATCCTCATCTTTAGTAACCTTCTTCCACCATTCATTTAATCATTTTGTGTTATTGGCAAAACTGCATATCTATCAACCAAACTTTATAACATATATCAAAATGATCTGATCTTCACACTAGACATCCAAAAAACATAATAGACATCAAAATAATCACATTAGACATGTTGAAATAAATGAAAAAAAATCCAACTTGCAAACACCTTGGGGTACTTATGTCTACCATTTGGTCTATGCAATGATCCTACATTTTTTTAGAGAGAAATCATCATTATATTCTTAGATATTTCACATGATTGTATGGATATTTATATGGATGACTTTACTTCATATGGTGTTACAATCATAGAAGCATTGGGTAATTTGGGAAAGGTTTTGTAGAGATTCAAGGATCATAACCTATCTTTGAATAGTGACAATATTTTTATAATGATGTAGTAAGGAGTGGTCCTTTGGAATTACATATCTCACAAAGGAATTCAAGTTGACACAAAAAAGATAGAGGTAATCACAAATATTTCCATCCCTTTCAAACAAAAAGATGTCAAAATTTTCCTAGGTAATGTTGGGTATTATAGGAATTTCATCAAGGATTTTAGAAACATGGAAGCCCTATTATATAGCTTGTTAAATAAAGATGTTGATTTTCAATGGAAAACAAACTATGATAAATCATTCTTTGATTTAAAAATAACATTAACCCAAGATCCTATTCTTAAGGGCCCTAATTGGGAACTTCCCTTTCATATTCACTCATATGCATCTGATTATGCAATAGGACCTATCTTAAGATACAAGGAAGGAGCGATACAAAATTCTATCTACTTCATTAGTAAGAATTTACAAGGAGATGAGTTCAACTATACTATAACATAAAAAATGTTAGCAGTAATGTATTCTCTCAATAAATTCAGGTATTATATCACAAGGTACCATATTTTTGTTCATACAAATCATAAAAAATTGAAATATCTCATGAAAAAACCATTAGTCATAGGAAGGTTAGCAAGATGGTTTCTTCTAATGTAGGAATTTGACATCACCATAGTGGACAAACTAGGAAAGGAAAATGTTGTAGCAGAATTTCTATCTACATTGACTACATCAAAAGACAAGAAAATCATTGATAGCTCATTCCCCGATGAGTATTTGTTCTCTATCATTATATACACACCATCATATGCATACATAGATAATTATTTGTTTGTAGGAAAAGCTCCACCACATTTCTCTCCAAAGGATAAAAGGGTTCTCTTTGAAGAAAGGAAAAAATTTCTCATGGATAGAATGTTGTTTATTTTATGCTAGTCTAGATAATGTCATAAGAATATGTGTGTGGGAGGATGAGACCTATGATATCTTGCATTATTTCCATGATGAACCCTATGGAGGAAACTTTGCATCAAAGAGAATAGTCATTAAAATTGTCAATATATGATATTACTAGACCACACTCCATAAAGATGCAAGTAGATACACTAGGAAATGTGATAGGTGTTAGTGAATGGGTAGACTAAATAGATCACATGAAATTCCTCTACATCCTTAGGTTGTTGTCACCCCTTTTGAAAAATGGGGACTTGAAATTTTTTAGGCCCAATTGATCCCCCATCAAGTATAAAGTCTTACATTTTGGTCTACATTGTTTATGTGACCAAATGGGTTGAGATCAGAGCCATGAAGCATGCAAGAGACAATAAAGTTGTTAAGTTTGTCTATAAAGAAATATTTACATGTTATAGGGTACCTAGAGAAATTTTGATAGACCAAGGGGCCGAATTTACTTCCACTCTAGTAACAACCTTAGTTAATGAGTACAATGTCGGCCACAAAAAATATACACACTATCACCCACAATCTAATGGCCAATATAAAATCACAAATAGGGACATAGAAGCCATTCTCACAAAAATAGTATCCATACATAAAAAAAGATTGGGAAAACAAGTTTCCTGAAGTTGTATGGCATACAAAAGTACATGGAAGACCACTACTAGATTCACTCCATTTGAAATTTTGTATGTGAAGACGACCATGATGTCCATTGAATTTGAGTAAAAGACTCTTAGGACAATAATGGACCTTGGAATTGACTTATCTACAACACAAAAAGATAGAATCATGCAACTTAAATCACTAGATGAAATGTGGAAATAAACATTAAAAGATACTAAGATGATGTAGAATTAAAGAATCCAGTAGCATGATAAATATATCAAGGAAAATAATTTCAGTAGGGATACTGGGCTCTCCTCTATTATTCTAAGTACAATGACAACTTAAGAAAATTGCACACTAGATGGCTTGGACGATATGAAGTTGCAAAGGTATTTCAAGATGATTTTTTATAACTTACATCCATTGATCCTATAAGGTTTAAAGTTCAGGTCAATGGTCATCACCTCAAGCTATATCATAAACTAACTTCAAACAAAGAATTCTTTCAATAGTTTACTAACTAATAGGATTCCAATTTTCCTGCAATTAAAGAAGGTGGACCTAATGTCTCATGCTCTGACTAAGTTAGGTATGCATGTATTCATAATAAAGATTTCCATGTTCCATGGGAATTAAAATCTCCATTCCTTTTCATAAATTTCAAATTGGTGAGGCTATTTAGGCTTCATTAAAAAATGATATGTTTAAGGAATTGGAGGAAAAAGAAAACTTGATTGAGGGGACTATTTCTACTCTCCAAAGTATTGTACCAAAATATAATATAGATTCATTCAGAAGAAAAAAAGACAAATGTAGAGCACTCATTAATGTTGTGAAGGATTTATCTATCTATGAATGAAAAGGTCCATGCAGAAAAGGATTCTATAAAGAATAAGCTATTGCATGAATTAAAAGATCGATGTGAAAATCCCTTCTCCAACCTCTAACAACTAATAAAGCATGGACACAACCTTCTTAAGTAAGACAATTCTTTGAATGTGTACAATCTTCAGTGGGTAGATGCCATGACCAATATCAAGAGAGAGTGATTAAATCCATTGAGTCTATGATCCTGAAAGAATATCATTATTTTAATTATCTAAATATTTATCTAGTTTCTAAAGATCCTAAATTGAGGAATCGCACAAAAAGTATTTTAAAATGAAATATCAAAGGGGAAGTATCATCCTTCCCTTAGGAAATCTCTAAGAGATGTGTGCATACAATAATTCACTAATGAATTATGCTATCTTAAAGGCACAACAAGTAACTCTCTCTAACCTTGATTCCATTGAAGATGGAGAATCTCTACATGCAAATAGTCATGTTCATACACACCTTATTGATGCAATTTAGTAGTGGAATGATGATAAGGGTGAGTTACCCATCTTTAGGAACTTAAGCAATCTTACTCCGATGGTACATTAGGCGCATCTTAAAGTTTTGAATTTTGAAATTGTATATAGTTTTTGAGATATTACCCCTTGTTCATTAATCTCAAAAGGGGGATAAACAAAAAGAATAAGAAAATATTTTTAAAAAGACAAAAGATAGGGTTACTCACCATAGGGGGATTTTGGAAACACTTGGAATTTCAGAGTTTTGGATTTTTTGACATCCCCAAAAAAAAAAATTTCATCAATGAAAAAGGGGGAGAATATTGATATTTGTCATTGATTTCATTGTTCAGTTCATTATTCTCATCTTCAATCTATCCTTTGATCCAAAAGAAATGTTACAAACACTTGCTTCGGTCTATGAAAATGGTATCGTAGTTTTGGTCTAGTCCTATTCTGTATAGAGTGGGATACCTTTTGGTATCTAAGCCAATATCTCTAATATTTTGTGTACCATAATCAAATGACTATATCTCTAGTTTTAAACTTACTTGTGGGAATGCAAATCTAGTATATATATGAAGCAACTTTTGGCTTGTGGTGACTGATCAAGGAAGTACTGTACACTTTTCATTTGTCATGGGGTTCATGGCATCGATCCAATTTTTTTTTGGGGGGGGGATTAACTCGTCAAGCATTTTTCAATTGACACAACAAACATTTCTCTAGGTTGATTCGTCAATTTTTTTCCCTAGGTTGACTCGTCAAGTATTTTAGGGTTAACTTGTTAACCGACACAAGTCTTTTTATAATGGCTTAGGGTGAGGGAATTTAGTATGGTGTATGTTTTAGTAGCTTCTTGTGATGGTATTAAGATGTAAGGGATTGCAGATTACAATCAGGTTGTAATCACTAGATACTAATATTATTGGACTCATTGTTGGTGGACGTAGCCCAAGGATTGGGTGAACCATGTTAAATCTGTGTCTTGTGTTCTCTTATGTGTGGTTTATTATTTTCTAATATTGGTTATATTTTCATGTAACTATTACTTCTACCTTGTTAATCCTAAAAAGTGGCATCAGAGGGAGGTTGTTTTTCAAGTATCATTTGCAAGAAGATCTCATAGTTTAGTGGGAGTCTCATGATTGAGTGGGAGGACTGGCATATGAGGGTAGGCTAAAGGTTGAGAAGTTTAATGGGCAAAAATTTCAGTTATGGAAAATGAAAATGGAGGACTATCTCTATTAGAAGAATCTATGGTGGCCATTGGATGGAAAATCCAAGAAAATGTCAACAATGACTAATGAGGACTAGGATATTATTGATAGAAAGGCTCTTGGTAGTATTTGATTATGCCAAGCACAATTGGTGGCACTCAATATTACATAAGAAAAGATGACTGAAGATTTGATGCAA
>BSBK01003472.1:745000-750000 GCA_027943335.1 Chamaecyparis obtusa | reverse complement strand
TGGCAAGGTCTCATGAGACTACATCTGGCTTCCATTGGTGATTCAGGATGCAAATATATTGATCAAGAATATACAATTCCTACTGGCACATTAACTGTTGAAGACATTGCAGAGAAGAAGAACCATAACACTATGATGATAGACATTGCATCAGCTCTTAGCTATGAAGAATTTGATGAAATCAAAGACTGCACAACTGCTCATGAAATGTGGACCAAGCTGAAGAAAATCTATGGCGGTGATGAAAATGTGAAGAGAGCCAAAGCAGAGAGCCTAAGAGGACAGTTTGATCAGATGAAAATGAGAGAAGAAGAAAACATTGCAAAATATGTTGAAAGGATCAAGACAAGTGTTAGTGCAATTAGAGCTTCTGGAGGAAAAATTGATGATGAAACTGTTATAAGGTTCTTAGAACATTACTTCCTATTTATGCAATAAGAGTTTCTGCTATTCAAGAAAGAAGATGTGAAGAAAATCACAATATAACTTTGGATGCCTTAGTTGGAAGATTGACAACCTTTGAACTGGATAACTATGACAACTATGTTCCAACTTCTAAAAATATTGAATCAGCTTTTGAGGCCAAACTTTCACTCAAGAAAGGGAAGAAAATCCAATCAGAAAGTGAAGAAGAATCAGAGGAAAGTTCTGATAGCGACCTTGAAGTTATTGAAGCATTACTTGCAAAGAAGTATTCAAGAGGCAGAGGAAAATACAAAGGTAAAACTCCCTTAATCTATTTTTCATGTGAAGAAATTGGTCATATTGCAGCTAGGTGTCCAAACAAGCAAAGCAAAGATGAGAAGAAAAATTACAAGTACAGTGGCAAGAAGAATTTCAAATCATTCAAGGATAAAGGTAAGAAAACATGTTTTTTCGCTAAAGATTTGGATGATAGTGAAGAAGAAATTTTTTTCATTGCTGTAAAAGATGAATCTGATAATGATGAAGATGAGATGGCACTTATCTCTCATATAAGAAAAAATGATACATGGATTATAGACAGTGGATGTTCACATCATATGACTGGTGATAGGACTAAGTTTGAACACTTTGAAAACTTTGATGGTGGTAATGTAAGGCTTGGAAACAATGAACCTTGTTGTATAAAAGGAAAGGGACGAATTTCATTAACCAAAGAACTTATATGTGATAATGCATATTGGGTTGAAGGACTAAAGCATAATCTTCTAAGTGTAGAACAACTAATTAACATTGGATTCAAAGTTGAATTCATGAATGGAAAAGCAAGACTGCTGGATGACAAAGGAAAATTGATAGGATCAGGCAAACAAACCAAAGGTAACCTGTTTTATCTTGATCTTGGTGATTACTCATGTTTTATTGCTCAAATTGAAGAAAGTTGGTTATGGCACAAAAGGTTATGTCATGTAAATTTTGACAACATGATGAAAATAAGAAAATTCAAGAAAGTAAGAGGTATTCCTACTTTGAAGAAACCTGATGTTGGTCTATGCAAGAATTGTCAAATTGGTAAAATGGGAAAGTCTAGTTTTAAAAGTAAAAACTATCAGTCTGAAGAAATTTTGGAAATTGTGCATACTGATTTATGTGGACCTATTGGAATTGAGAGCTATATCAGAGAAATTTTTTTTATTCTCTTTGTTGATGATTACTCTAGAATGATGACTATTATGTATTTAAGAGAAAAATCAAAAGCATTTGAGAAGTTCAAATGGTATTTAGCCAGAGTAGAAAAGGAAACAGGAAAAAGAATAAAATGCTTGAGATCAGACAGAGGTGGTGAATTCATCTCCCATGAATTCAATAACTTCTGCATTGAAAGAGGAATCAAAAGACAGGTATCAACCCCGAGAACTCCTAAGTAGAATGGAATAGCTGAAAGAAGGAACAGATCTATCATGGACTGTGCAAGGAATCTAATGATTGAAAAGAACATTGCTATGAAATACTGGAAGGAAGCTATCAGCACTGTAGTTCATACCTTGAACCGAGTATAGCTGAGAAAAGATACATTCAAGACTCTGTATGAGCTATGGTATGGCTACAAACCAAATGTAAGTTACCTAAAAGTATTTGGTAGTAAATGTTATATCTTAAAAGAATCTAGAAAAGGAAAATTTGATGTAAAAAGTGATGAAGGAATATTTTTGTGATATTCTTGCAAAAGCAAGGCATATAGATGTCTAAATTTGTCCACTCACAAAATCATAGAAAGTGCACATGTGAGAACTAATGAGTTTGCAGAAAAGACTGAAGAAGAAAGCAAAAAGGAACCAGAGGATTACAGAATTTTTTTTTACATAGAACCTAATACACTGCCAGACACATCTGTCAATAAGGAAACTACATCTACTGAGCCCAGTAAAGTAATCGAGTCACAAGAAGAAATTCAGACCGAGTCACAAAGTACCGAGTCTCGGTCTGAAGCTACCGAACAAGTATCTATCGAGCCCGAGCAACTTGAACCTGAAGATGAAGAAGATGACAATGTAACTCATTCAGGAAGCAAGGAACCTGTATTGGCCAAGTACGTCAGAAAGCATCATAAACTAGATCAGATTATTGGAAACAAATCAGATGGTACTATGACAAGAAGTAAACTAAAAGGTACATGTTTATTTGCTGATTTTGAACCTAAAAATGTCAAAGATGCATTGGAAAATGAAAGTTGGATTGAGGCTATGAATGAAGAAATAGAGAAAATAGAGAAAAATAAGACATGGACTCTTGTACCTAGGCCTAAAGATAAAAATATAATTGGGACAAAATGGGTATTCAGAAATAAGTTGAATGAAGATGGTCAAGTATCAAGAAACAAAGCAAGATTGGTATGTAAAGGATATTCTCAAGAAGAAGGAATAGATTATGGAGAGACTTTTGCTCCTTTTGCAAGATTAGAAGGTGTGAGGACTTTACTTGCATATGCAGCACATAAAGGATTTAAGGTATATCAGATGGATATAAAATCTGCATTTCTCAATGGTATTCTTGAGGAAGAAGTCTACATTGAGCAACCTGAAGGTTTTATTGATCCAGACAAAAGGGATATGGTCTGCAAATTACACAAACCATTGTATGGTCTGAAACAAGCTCTTAGAGCATGGTATGAAAGATTACATAACTATCTTACTCAAATTGATTTCAAAAGAGCTAATGACAACAACAATTTATACATCAAAGAAGGATCAGATAACAAAATTATTTTGGCAGAAATATTTGTGGATGATACTGTCTTTATAGGAAATGATGATTAGTGCAAAGAATTTTCAGAGCATATGAACAAAGAATTTGAAATGTCTATGTTTGGTCAGATAAAATTTTTTATTGGACTTCAGATTCAGCAGAACAAAAATGGTATCTACATTACTCAGTCTAAATATATAAGGGAAATACTTAAGAAATTTGGTATGGAAGATTCAAAACCAGTTGGTACACCCATGTGTACTGGACTCAAGCTTACCAAAGATGATGATTCAAAAGAAGTAGATCAGACCTTATATAGATCAATGATTAGAAAATTACCGTATGTAGTACACATAAGGCCTCATATTGCCTTAGCAGTTGGTATAGTGGCAAGATTCTCAGCTAAACCCAGAGAAAATCACATGATGGCAATCAAAAGAATTTTGAGGTATTTAAGGGGAACTGAAGATTATGGCTTGTGGTATAAATTTGGAGGCAATTTGGATTTAAAAGTGTTTACTGATGCTGATTGGGCAGGAAACATTGATGACATAAAAAGTACAAGTGGTGGAGCATTCTTTCTTGGCAAGAGGTTAGTATCTTGGACTAGTAAAAAGTAAAACTGAACATCCCAATCCATAGCAGAAGCAGAATATGTTGCTGCAGTAGTAAACTGCTCTAATATTGTATGGTTTAAACAACTTTTGGAAGGCATGAAGGTTGAGATCAAAGAACCAGTTGTTATGTTTTGTGATAATACAAGTGCAATAAATATTTCAAAGAATCCAGTAATGCATTCCAAAACCAAGCACATTGCAATAAAATATCACTTTGTCAGAGAATTGGTGCAGGACAAGAAAATCAGATTGGAATATATTCATACAAAAGAACAAATTGCAGATATCTTCACCAAGCCACTACCTAAGGATGCATTCTTGTATCTAAGAGGCAAGTTAGGGGTCACTCCCCTATTTGAGGTTCACTAAATAAAGTTTTAGTGATGCATCAACCAGAACATATTGAAGATCAATCAGTTGATGTAGCATAGTCAGGGAATCATTGCATATGAATCAGTACATAAGGTACATTGATATTTACCAAAACTGTGTAAGTTGTCTTTGGCATGTGTTGTCAAAGAGGGAGAGTTTGCTGTCATTTCAAGAAATTTCTAAGAAGAATAATTTGAGAAGTTAAGAGGGAGAGTTCTCAGTCAGAAAGAAGTTTGAAGATGATGAGAATTAGAATGAAGCTAAGGATATGTTTCTTACTCTAGGTTTCTCTGTGAAATTTCATTGTGCTATGACATGTTGTGTTGCCATCAATGCCAAAGAGGGAGATTGTTGGATACAATTGTCTGAAGGACATTGTTGGATTAGCTATGTGTTGTCTTTGATGTCACACAAATGTCATATCAATTATCATTCTCAGTGTCTACTGAGTTTAGTCGGTCAGCTAAGCGGTTCTCAGTGTCTACCGAGTTTAGTCAGTTAGCTAAGCGGTTCTCAGTGTCTACCGAGCTTAGTCGGTCAGCTAGGAAATTTTTAGTGTCTACTAAGATCTCTCGGGTGTCTAAAGGAAACATGATAGGGTAACAGTGTTAACTGAGCCTCCTCAGTTATCGAAGGAAAAGTAGTGATTACCGAGCTCTCTCGATCTCTGAAGGATGTTGCAAAATTTGCTGTGGTTACCGAGTTCACTCGGTCACCGAAGGAAATCTTTTCAAGATTAATGTTTACCGAGCATGGTCGGCCTTTCAAAGGATTTTGTTATTATAGTTTGTATATCTAAGCCGATTGTTATAATAATTATTTGTGCCGACTTGACAATCTAAA